>JAPYYD010003265.1:0-14355 GCA_028551405.1 Uromys caudimaculatus
GCCCCTGCGTGGGTTATGAGCTCCACCCCAGTGCACTGGTCCCCCGATTAAACCTCATGTGATTGCAGCAAGGACGGTCTTTCGTGAGTTCTTGGGGGGTCGCGCCATCCCGAGACTTGAGCGAGGGTCTCCCCAGCTCAGAGGTCTTTTAACAGCATCCGTACCACAGCAGGATGCAGGTGATCTGACAGAGCATCCGTACCTCCACAGGATATGGGTGATCTGATAGGGCATCCGTACCACGGCAGGTGATCTATCAGATGCAACTGAGCCCCAACAGCTGGATCACAATTATCCTTCAATAACAAAGGTGTATGGGACTGGACAGATGGCCCAGAGGTTACAGGCACCATCTGCTCTTGCAGAAGAGCCCAGTTCAGTTCCCATCACCCACATGGTAATTTGCAGCTATCTATAACTGAGTTCCATGGGATCTGATGCTCCTTTCCTGACCTCTGCAGTTACCAGGCATGCACATGGTATACATAGATATATGCAGGCAAAACACTCATACATATAAAAAATATTAACCTAATTTTTAAATAATAAAGGCATATATATGTGTAAGTACATACACACATGTGCCTATGTCTGTCTATATATATATATATATGTATATGTATATGTATATATATATATGTATATGCATATGTATATATATTTATATATGCAATGCTATCTACTATCTACCAATCTCTAGATAAATGTGAAGTTTAATAATTTGTCTACAACAGAAACGTGCTACAGAACATGTAAAAAGAAGTTCTTTGGGATACTGGGAAAGTACAACAGATTGAACCTGAATGCTGAAGAGAAGAAGGACAGGAGGAAAGGAGGGAAAGGAAAGAGGAAAAGAGAAGGAATTTAGAGGATTTACGAATGCATGTATCGATGACATAGGAAGCTCAGAATCTTAGCTCACAATTGGGCAGATCGTAGGCCTCAGAGTACGTAGACTTCTGTACTAAAAGCAAAGATGCAGTAAAAAACCTCGATAACACTCCAAGGAGATGACACACTCATGTGGGCAAGAGGACAGCAGTATAAACGGCCATCAGTGGACAAGACAAAGAGATGGAATAGCATCTTCAAAATGTGTTAAAAGAATTCCCAGTGACCCGGTGACCTGGCTTCTAACCCAGAAAAAAGTCTGTCAGTAATGAAGCATGTGTAAATAAATATATGTGCAGACATAAATATTTAGGCAAGCGGACACTTAGGAATGTGTTCAGTAGGGACATGTGTGAGAAGGTCAAAGTCATTCCTTAGCACGGAAGAAAAGCAGTACAAGATAGAGTGAGTAAGAAGCCTCCGTGGGAAAGCCTAACAAGCCCAATTTCTTTCTTTAAATTGATTTAAAGGAATGCAACAATCTAAGAAAGTAAGCGCTGCCAAGTGAACAGTGTATGTGGACATGAGGCTATGCCATTAAGGTGTGGCAGGGGGCAAGATTACCCTGTCATGAGGCCCATGCATTTTACACGAAGTGGCTCAGTATTAACTCTCTAAAGACAATGATCTATTAAGAATTAGGAACGGGGCTGGAGAGATGGCTTAGTAATTAAAAGCACTGACTTCTCTTCTAGAGGACCAGGGTTTGATTCCCAGCACCCACATGTCAGCTCACGGTGTTCTGTAACTCCAGTTCCAGGGGATATGGTGCCCTCTTCTGGCCTCTTTGGGCACTGCATGAATTTAGTGCATAGATAAAAATCGGGCAAAACACCCAAGTACACAATATAAATATAAAGGTTAATTTTGAAAATTGAAATAAAGGCATTCAAGTAAAAACCAGATTATTTCTTGCTAGTCTTCTTCCCTTACAGTCGCTGCTAAGTGCTTCAAGCTTAAAGAAACACCAGTCAGTAACACAAATCCATACACATAAAACCACAGAACACAAATAACAAAAGGAATTCTGCAGTGAATTCTAAGAGAAAACACATACCCGGATAAATCTCCCTTTCCTTCTAACTGATTTAAAAAGCAGCTGTACAGAATGATATTTCAAATTTTATTATCGGGGCTATACCCTATAGGAACATAACATATTTGACAATTACAGAATAAGGGGAGAATATAAGAAAAATGTAAATTTTTAAAACTTCAGAGGCTGGAAAGACCGGTTAGTGGTTACACATATAGCTCTTACAGAGGATCTGAGTTCAGTTCCCACAGCAGGAGGCTCACAACTGCCTGTAACTCCAGCTCCATGGGATGTGACACCCTCTTCTGGACTGTGTGGGCGTAGGTGAGCTTACACACACACACACACACACACACACACACTTGAAAACATTATAAAAACAAATCTTTGAAAACCTTTATACTTCCCTAACACCTCACTGGCACCTGAGTGATATGTCTGGGTCATGTGATACATTTCCCTTCTTGTCACTCCTGACCTAGTGAGATCCCAACGGACCAGTCAAGTGCCCTCACGCCTTTGTGTGAACCTTGACCCCTCCAATGCAGACTCACTTCCTTACCTGTAGTGGGCTGGCCTAATGTTATTTCTATTTTAATGTTAATTTGGGGCCTTTCAGGCTTTTTGTTCTAAAGACAAGAGAGTCTGTTTGTAAGGCACTGAGTGACCCTGTCCCCAGTTGATTGTGATTGGTAAATAAAGATATCAATAGTCAATAGCTGGGAGAAGAGACATAGGTGGAGGTGAGGTTTGGTGGGCTGAGAAGAAGGAGAGGAGAGAGAGGAAGGGGGTCATGGGATGGAAGAACAGAGAAAGGAGAGCCATCATGGGTTAGTAGAGCTGTTAGAGTAAGGTCACCACACAGGTTGGGCAGTTAGAGCCAAGAGCAGCCTAGAGGAGACATAATAAATAAGAACTTGAATTAACAATGGGAAGACAGATTTTAATAACATGGAGGCCAGGCAGTTGTCCAGTTATTGTGTTGCCTAAGGCATATATTAAAATATAAGGGCTACGTGTGTGTGTCTTTTATCTGAGAACATAAATGGTCTAAGGCGGGTAGAACCCCCACGCCGGGGTTTTTAATATCTTTTTTTTACTCCACTTACCTATTTGGCTGAGCCTGTTTCTTACACACTACCCCCATATGACCATACACAGAGCGTGCCACACCCTGTGATGTGCCATGCATGGAGCATGATGCGATAAATCTTTTCACACGGCACGTCTCTCCGAGTGTACTTTCCAGAGCAATGTTTGAACAATCCTTAGTGTGCCCTCAGCGAGGGAGGTGGCCCACTCCACCCCTAATATGGTTGTGAGCGGGAAAACAGAATCTTGACTCACTGAACAAAAGAAAACCCGAACTAGTAAAAGAAAGTAGATCTCTCTCTCTTTTTTCCCCCCACAGATTATTTTTATTCTTTTCTTCGCCTTAGCTCCTTTAAGAGACAAAGGATTTTTTGCTATGTTGTAATTGTCATGCTTGCAGTAAATATAGATGCAATATATACAGCAAAAATAGAAGAACAAAGAGGGGGAACTGAACTGTGAAGAATGAAACTGGGGGGCGGCACCGCAGAGACAGCTCGATGAAAACATCAATCTACATGAAAGTGAGGAGCCTGGGGTCCCCAGAGCCCATGGAAACACTGGAAATGCATGCAGGCCGTCTGTATGGCAGGGGATCTGTAACAAACTGACAGCTCTGGGTTTAACCAAGACCCTGTGTAAATGAGTAAGGTCAAGAGCAACGGAGGAAGACTTCCAGCATCAAACACAGGCTTCTGTAGGCACACTGCACATATGTGCTGCCCCCCAACACGTGAGCAGGAATACACACCCACACTCATCACACACAGAGACATATGTGAAATAAAAGAATTAAGCTGGGCTGGAGAGATGGCTCAGCGGTTAAGAGCACTGACTGCTCTTCCAGAGGTCCTGAGTTCAGTTCCCAGCAACCACATAGTGGCTCACAACCATCTGTAATGGGATCCGATGCCCTCTTCTGGTGTGTCTGAAGACAGCTACAGTGTACTCATATACATAAATAAATAAATAGATCTTTAAAAAAATAGTAAAAGAATTAAGCTGGTGTAGGTGGAAAGCTGGTTTTGACCTGTCAAGATATGTGTTTGCAAGGCCTAGATCAACCACCATAAAGAACAGAAGGAAATGTAGGTAAAGATCAGTACAGAAGTCGGATGTGAGGTAGACTTCAGAGGGAAGGGAAAGTGAAGGTATTACAGAGGGACAAAGCACTCACTAAGGAAAGGGGGGGGGGAATGGCGTGGCTAACCATGTCAGCAATGCCAACGGATTTAGTCACACCAAGGGGAGAAACTGTCAGACTACATAAACAAAAGATCAAAAACAACCCATGTTCAGGGGCTGGAGAGATGGCTCAGTGGTTAAGAGCACTGGCTGCTCTTCCAGAGGCCCCAGGTTCAGTTCCCAGCATTCCCATGATGGCTCACAACCATCCATATAAGTCCAGTTCCAGAAGATCTGATGCCCTTTTCTGGCTGCCATGGGCACCAGATACCCAAGTGATACACAGACATTCATGCAGACAAGACACCAATACACTTAAAGTAAAAATTACATTAAAATAAAAAACAAATTTAGTCTCATGACTACAGAGAGGTTGAAGATAAAATGCCATATCCTACAGTCCAGAGTGGCTCTACTAACAAGAGACAAAGTAAACCCTAAAACAAGAGCATTCTTAAAGATAGGAGGGCAACTTTTAAGGATGGAATAGTTATACTATCAGGAAAACATAATAAATCCATAGTTACCTCTTTGATCACCTTTATTAGTATATATGAGCTGTAGAAATGACTGGGTTTCATTAGGACACGTCCTATGTGGACATAAGATACTGTGGGAACATCCCCCCGCCTCCAGCCATGGGTTCTTTATCAACTCTAACCGCCACTAGCTCTTCCTTCCAGTCTCACGCTTCGCGCAGCCCTGGCTGCCCTGGAACTCCCTCTGTAGACCAGGCCGGCCTTGAACTCTTGCTGAGATTAAAGGTGTGCACCTCCATGCCTGCCTAGTCATATGTCTTTTAAAGAGATCTACAGATAAGAGAAAACATATACTTGTCTTTTGTGCATGCATGCACGTGTGTGTGTGCGTGTGTGTGTGTGTGTGTGTGTGCGTGTGTGTGTGTGTGTGCGTGCGTGTGTGTGTGTGTGTGTGTGTGTGTGTGTGTTGGGAGTAAGGGTGGGGTCTCCAGTTGCCTAAGCTGGCATCAAATCTGTTCATATTGAAGTTGGCCTTGAATGCCTGGTCTTCCTGTCTCCACCTCCCAAGTGTTGGGAATACGGACATGCCACGTCACCACACTTTCATGTTGTTTCATGTAGCACAAAAGCTTCAATTAACATCAATTTTTATGCAAACAATGTGACTTTGTTCTTCTTTTAAGGGTATGTCACACACACCATTAAAATATAAATACATGTCACACATACACATACATGTGCAAACACATGCACACATACATGCACACACAAACACATACACACATATACATGCACACATGTACACATGCACACATGTGCACACATGCGCACACATGCACACATGCATGCACATACA
This sequence comes from Uromys caudimaculatus, assembly GCA_028551405.1. Classification (NCBI taxonomy): domain Eukaryota; kingdom Metazoa; phylum Chordata; class Mammalia; order Rodentia; family Muridae; genus Uromys; species Uromys caudimaculatus. The sequence continues at coordinate 5,540 of JAPYYD010003265.1, forward strand.
TGAACACATTTACACACATGTACACACACACGCACACACACACATACACACCCCTCGATGCAGCTGTTGATTGGCACTTACGTTGACTCAGTGACCTATAAACGTGCCTGTGCAGGCCAGCGCCTGACTTTTATTAGCTGTTAGAACAAACGGGCGGTCTGTCAACAGGATATAAGAGACTTGAAGAACAACATTAACTAGACTGATCAGGAATCCACAGATCACCCCACCTAGTAACAAAAAACATAGCAACAGAATACACAGCCTCCTGAAGATCGCATAAAAGACTCCAGGATACACTACGCCACAACCTAACAAGTCTACATATACTTAAAAAGGGTTAAAGTGGAATAAATTATGTTTTCTAACAAAAATTAAGGAAGTCAGATATAAAAATATAATCACATGGGAATTAAACAATATTCTAAACTGGCCAATATATTAATATCAGGAAAACTGGTTTTAGAAAAAAATTACAGGTAAATAGTATCATTTAATAATGATAAAAGTATCACTCTATCAAGAAAATATATCTATTATAAAGATGAAGGCTAAGCCATATAAAAAGAGAGCCCATATGTTCTTGAAGCAAAATTAGATAAAATGAAGAGATGATTCAGTTATAACAGTTACTTCCATAACCAGGAGTTTCTTTCTATAACTGATAGAACAAATATTTGAAGATTCACAATATACAACTATTATTTTTCAATTATCTTACTCAGTTAAAATGTTTTAAGCCTAGAATAGTAAAAACAATCTTGAAAAATAAGAAGAAAACACTCACTCTCCACTCTCAAATCTTATCAAAGGAGCTGTAAACATGGTACAGAGACTGACAGAACTTGCTGCACAATCATAAAGATCAGAGTTCAAATCCCAGCTCCTACCACAAATCCCTGTAACTCCAGTTCTGGTCTCTGTGTGCAAAGGCATAGCCAGCATAGACATCCTACACATGGTTACAGAGACTCACAGACATGCACACAAATCTTCACACACACACATACACACACACACACACACACACACACACACACACACACACACACACACACACCTTACAAAGCTACTGTAGTAAGATTTCACTGAACTGACAAACAGACATAGATGCAGAGATTAGAAATTGGAGCCAGATGTAAATGCACACTGAGAGCCAACTATTTAACAAGGATGTCAAGGTAATTCAACAACTTGTAGTGGGACATCTGCATGCAAATGTATCTGTACTCTGACCTCATGGCATACATGTTACATAGAGGAGCTCACAGAGCTAAATATAAATGCCAAAGGTACATTTGAAATTCTTAGAAGAGAACAGGAGTGAGTCTCTGATCTAGGGCTTGGCAATAATTACTCAGATGTGACATCCAGAGTAGTAAGCTTTGGCTTCATCAAAATGTTTTTGTCTCAAAGGACTACGAAAGTGTAAAGCCAACAGAGAAATAAGAGACAGTCTTTGCCAATCATGCATCTGATAAAGAAATAAGATACAGGATACAGAAGCAATTCTTACACCAGTGTATTCAACCATTCCAGTTAAAAACTAGGGGCTTGAATGGGAACTTGCAGAGGTGGCACAAGAAAGTATCCTTAACAGCAGTACCCATTAGTCACATCACAAGTCAGGACAGCAGCGAGCCATCACCTCCTCACTAGAAGGGCTGTCATCAAAGACAAGGGCAGTACGTGTGTGGACACAGGTGAAGAAATGAAAACAGGCATTCTTTGCGGGTGAAGGTGAAAGAGGTCAAGGCCACTTTGGAAAAGTTTTTTCAGAAAATCACCATATGGTTGCTACGCCAATCCCTGGCACCAAGGAAAAGGAAGAGAAAGCATTGTAGTCATAGAGGATTCTGGGAAGGCACGGAGGAAGAAGAGAGCGGTTACAAAAGGCAGGGTCTATCTGGTAAAGCTATTTGGGATTTGTATTCTAATAAAGGCTTACGAATTCCAAGAGGGAATAGTTAATTTCAATCACAGTCTGCACTTAGCAAAGGAGTACCCACTCACATGCCAGGTCCCCAGCCCCACGGAAAGGGATGCGCACATTCCAGAAACATCTTGAACACAGCTGGTAAGATCCAGAAAGGGCAAAGAGGACTCTGCCCTCCACCCCAAAGAGGTTTGCCCCGACTGCCACTTAGGGCCACTTGAGGCCATTGTTGGACCTCCCCCCACTTTTAAGACCCCTTCCAGCGACCAGGTAAATACAGAGGATTGAATACATCAGCACCTTCTCCACTCCTTTACCTTTAAAACGCTTTGCCCCTTGTGAGAGCTCAACATTAAAGATTAGGTCCTTCAAAACCATCCACATATCACAGAAATTAGTCACTGTGCATGCCCAGGGCGAGGCGCAGGCGCACACTGCACAATGTTCATCAATACAGACGGCATCCAGAAATCAATCAAATGATAATAGCAGCAAATAAATAAGTAAAAGAAAACAGCAAAAGACAAAAACCCAACAGCAACAACAGAACAGACCTGGAGGAAAGACAGACTTTGAGTTCTGGAATTACTTACTACACTGTGAGACCGCAATGTCTGATGGTCAGTAGCAGCAACAAGATTGCACAGGATGCAAAGGAATGGAGAACATGGCTCAGAGGATGAAAACAAGCCAACTGAAATGCTTTCGAAGACCTGGTGTTGGCTACACCAAAGGTTTTACACAACCATCTGAATGGGCTTGAAGGCTACTGAAGGGTGTGGAGCGTATCAAGAAAATCCGTATGAGCAACACTGAAATATCAATGAAAAAACTAAAAAGGATGATGAAGAGAAATTCTGGAAATGAAACGTACAGAGAACGAAGGGGAGATTGGCCAGAAGGCTTTAGACGCAGAATCGAGCAGGCAGAAGAATCACCAAGATCAAAATTGGGATGATGCAAATTAGTAAATCTAAAGAAAAGAAAGAAAAACAGATAGAATAACGGAGAATATAGTATCGGGGACTTGGTGAATCCCCCTCAAATTTGATTAAAGAAAAAAATAAAAACATCTAAGAAGCTGAGTTCAATCCTCGTAGGCAGAACTATGCCCAAACAAAAGACCACGTTATAATCAAGTTATTGGAAGACAAAGATAAGATGTCTTAAAATCAGTAAGAGAGAAATTAAGACAGATGGGAGGGACTCCCCTCTCCTTGTGGCACTGGGACAGGAGTGAAGTACTATTAGGACAGTATTAAATTCTGCTAACGTTAACCGTAAACCCTTACTGCAGGCATTCCTTTGAATGTTGTAAAAGATCACACAGAAACACAAAGTAGATCAAGGATTGCCCACAGTGGGGAGAGGAGTGCTGTGGGAAGACAAGGTGGATACAAGGTTTCTTCTGGGGAGTTTAAAATATTCTAAGACGAGCTCAATTGTTCAAACGCGTTTGCTGTATTGTGTAGAAAGGCTAGCTCTGTAGTTTATCAATTGTGGCCACAAAGTTGCCAGGGGGGGGGGCAGAAAGATGTGGGAAAGGCATTTTTAGAAAGAGAACCTGGTACAATTTGTCTCCAGCAAACTCAAACTAAAACAAGGTCTAGATGAGGCTGTAGAGATGGCCCAGTGGTTAAGAACACTCCCAGCTCTGCAAGTTAGGTTGTCTGTACCCCGTATCAGGAAGCTTAGTACTGCCTGTAACTCCAGCCCTGGGAATTTAACACCCCTTCTGGTCTCTAGGGGCGCTGCACAAATAAGCATAGAACACACACACACACACACACACACACACACACACACACACACACACACACACTCTCTCTCTCTCATCCATACACTTACACACACTCACTCATACACACATTTTTTTTTTTCTGAGACAGGGTTTCTCTGTGTAGCCCTGGCTGTCCTGGAACTCACTTTGTAGACCAGGCTGGCCTCGAACTCAGAAATCCGCCTGTCTCTGCCTCCCAAGTGCTGGGATTAAAGGCGTGCACCACCACTGCCCAGCTCATACACACAATTTTTAAAACAGCTACTAAGGAAAGATGATACATTGTGAGATAGAGGGAGATGCAGTCAGGGACCGGGAGCGATATAAATGTGGTGGACGCAATCATCATCAGGAGGTGGAGGCTAAATTTGAACTCGAGACCCCCTACACAAACAGCACAAGTCTACACCCTAGTCCCGTTCTCCAAACCCTAGACACCCACATCCAGCTAGCCCAGAATCCTTGCAGATGTTGCTCCTTCTGGGTACCAGGTCCCTGCTTCCAGCTTCACGATGGTCTTTTGACCCTCCTCATCCTCCTGACTTCAGCTTAGACTCCCTTGGAAGACTCACAGTCTCCTCAGGTGAGCCAGCATCTCCCCTGATAGACTACAAGCACCCCAGCACCTTCGCACTCACAGAGGAGAGCTGTTGGTTGCAGTGTGTGCTTGTGTGGTTATCTGACCGGATGCCTGCCTGCAGATGTGCACCTGATCCCTAGCCAGAACCGTTAATCAATCTCTCCTTCTCTCCGGGGAAGAAAGGGATGAAAATAAATTATGACTTAAACTATTGTTCTCTGGTGAGTCATGCGAGGATCTGCCTGCTCCTTTTTATAGAAAAATAAGTTTCACGTTATCGAGGCAACTGGAATGTGCAAATCTCACAAAGTCCTTGTGAGAAATCTCTGCCGAGAAACAGTGCCAGCTTGCTGCCTGATGATATGATTACCACTGGGAACAGAGAAACTGGACGGCTGCACCCACAGAGGCGATGACATTGACAACGGCTGTCACTCCAGCCTGCTCTCTCTAACAGATGCCTGCCTGTTCTGAAGCAGACACCTGGCTGTTTGGTCAGGAAGAGGAGGAGGCTGTGACAGACCTACACCAACGGGGGTCCTAAGCAAGGATCTGAGAGGAGAGGATGCCCGGCTGCCACTGACACAGCCCGCAGAGAAGGAAGAGGAGCTGTGGCTGGGCAGTGCTGGGGCTTCTTAGTATCTTTTAATTAATGCTCATCTTAAAAACTAATAACAATAAAGCTTCGTCTGGAGATACAAGCCACTCCTCTCCTGCCGAGTGTGCACACTTGAAGGTAGCTCTGTGGGGAAAAAGGGAACTAGATTAGGTACTAGCAGGGTACTGCCACAATGCAGAGGCTCAGGGAACACTGCTGGCTGAATGAATGAATGAACAAATGAACCACTTCTTAGCAACATATACCAGAGGGAAGATAATTTCCTATTAAAAATGAGATGGCATGCATGTCCCACACACAATTCTACCACAGAGGCCACCTAGCATCCCTGAGTGTGTGAAGCAGACTTTAAAATCTGTGACTGACTGTGCTTGCCTGTGTCACGCCACAGTTAGTTCACTAGCCTGAGAGATACTCCTGTTTTCCTGCTTTCACATGATGGGCTCTGAGGCCTGCTTGTGAAGGATACGGAGCAGGAGAGGGCCTGGCTTAGAGCCTTTGGCTGCCCTAGGCTTCCCCTCAGCTATGGGCAGGGCAGGGATGGCAAAGGCACAGAGAAAAAATGAGGCATCAGGCCACAACTCCTGGGAGTGTTTCTGTGCAAAGAAAACACAGGGCAGCTCAGCCATCCACAAGATAAATAGCATCGTTTATGAGCACACAAATAGGATCTTACGTAAGGCAGACTACTGTGTTCTGAAAACTGCATAATCACCGGCTTGGTGGTGTTCGAGACCCCGTAAACGGTAGCACATGCTATGCTCATAGACACAGAAATCCATGTTTACTAGCAACCCTTACCACACAAACACACCTGAGAGAAATTCAATTCTCAGACGACATTGCAGCTTCCACAAGGCCAGGGGTAGAAACATTAGACATTTTCAGGTTATTAGCATGGAACACACACACACACACACACACACAAACACACACACACGCACGTGCACACACACACTCTAACATATAATAAACATCATATGTAGCTTAGAATATATAATATATATTCATAGAATTACCTTAAAACTTACAAGAAATTTGTACAAACACACACACACACATTAAAGATTTCTGACCAAACTATTACTTCAAAAATCGCCAAGCAGGGAGCCCCAAACTTTACAATTCTATTTGTATAGTTCTTGGGGAAATATAATATAAATCCATGCTAATACTGGGGTGTGTCTTGCAAAGATGCCTTTAGCATAAGAACTTCTCATCTCTAGATGAGAGCCTTACCCCTCCAGATGTGGGCCTACTGCAGTCAGGTGCTGACTGCTGAACTCCTGTCTGATGGACAGGACCCTGGAATCCAGGTGCAAGGAACATCTTTACCAGACAGCTTATTTTTAACTTTCTGAGTATATTAAAGTAATACAACTCTTACTTACACATTCACACATGCTGAAATGAACACTTAAGTTTTCCAGAATATTACATATGTGACTGGCATTCCTGCCATTTAGCAGGTGTGTGACACAGGAGATTTATAAACAGGAAGAGCCAAACAAAGCCTACTAACAAGACAGGCCACCACGCTATCCTGGACCATTCAAAATAGGTAGAATCAGACATAAGGGTTAAGCAACTATGAGTAAACTCCTTATGAAGAAGTAGCAAAGATGAAGGTCCGCTGTATAAGACAGTCTGCATAAGGATAGAGACTGACCTGCCAGGAATATTCCAACTGGGGTATGAAACATGCAGTGTATTTACTTATGCTGAGCAAATGAATTTAAATCAGCCACAGCTATGCATCCTTCTGCACCCAGTGCACACAGTTACAGTGCACTGAGAGCCAAACACCCTTCAGGGCTAAGGTCAGTGGGCTAGGGGAGGTGGCTATTTGCACAGGAGTTCAGGGGATCTTCCATGGCTGTGTCTGTGAGCCGGGGGCCAGCCCTTTCATGCTGAGCTTCAAGTAATAACGGCAGTGTCTTTTCGTCTTGACCTCTGGTTTCCATCTCTCCACTCCAAGGGTATCAATTACGCCTTGTAGATCCAAGCAGGAGATGTTACGGAGCGCTCTGTTTACCTGGCCATCCATGTCTCCTCCCTCCTTCCCCTTTCCCTTGTATCTGAATGTGTGTTAAAGGAGACACAGAAAATTATCATTTTGGTGCAAAATTCACACAACTGGAGAAGACAGGATCAAGTCTGTAAGACAGGAGATCACCCATATTCTAGAACATAAGATACTGGGTGCTGAAGGGCTGGCCTCGGTATCAATGACAGTAAGTATCCGGGCTCTGGCAATGACCAAGTGGCCCACCTTCCCGGACTCCCCCCGCCTTACCACCATGCTCTCAGGGGCCCACCTGGGATCAGGCCTGACGCACTGGTAAAAGGCAGACATCTTCCTGAGCATACAGCAAGCCTCTGGCTCTCTCATCCTTCTGGGAACTAGCAGCAGGAAGAAGAGTGGGCCTCCCTGTCCACTCTTGAGGGGCGAGGGGCTCTTGGGACACCACTGGGCACTGGGCACGAGTTCCTGTCCCTGTGCCCCCAGCAACTCTTCTGAGCCATGAGGAAGTGGGGCTTCTGCCAACCAAGGCGCTCCGGAGCTCCTTGGGCAGGTGTGCAGGCACAGGGCAGTTACTGCTCTGAGAGGCACACGCACTTCCTTCTCCTGTGGGCAAGGAGTGGGGGTGGCCTGACTCCTTGGGGAGTTGGTCTGGAGTGGTTGTCACCTGCTTCACGGTGACTGGAATCCCTGCTGCACCACAGAGAGCAAACACAACAAACTCCAGGCATCAGCTCCAGGCAAAGCTAAGGGGCAGGGCTGTGCCCTCCTACAGGAAGGACACAACCCAAACAGACACTTGGCCCCTCCCTTTGGCATCAGACTATTGAAATAGCGCTCCCCAGGACTCCAGAATTCCTCGAGGACCCTCACCTGGAGGGAAGGAAAGACTGCAACCTGTGTCACCCAGAATTTGTCTCCCAGGAAGCGATTTCAGTTCTGACAATTCAGATTACCTTGCAGGAGAGACTGAAGCCGAGACAAAGGCAGGCTCCCAATGGGCAGTCCCACACCCTGGCCAGGACTGCTTTAGCTGTGCATACCCCAGGCCTCTAGTTAAGCCTAAATCTCCTTTCAGCACCCTGAAGAGGGAATTAGGGAGGGACAGGTCATTAGATCTCTGTGTTCTTCTTCCCAGCGTGGCCATTTTTCTTCATTAATTTATCTCTTCAATTGGCTGATTGAGAGGACAGGGTGTTCTCAGCCGAGCTTGTCAGGGCTAACGGCCCAGGCTCTGACTCTAAAGCAAGGTCAGAGCCTGCGAAGAAAACATCTCAGTATGAAGAAAATCTTAAAAAGGAAAAACAAACACTCCCATTCCTGTCAGCAGCCCCTTCTGCCCCCAGGTCCACTCCGAAGAGCAAGGGGTGGGGGAGGCTTTGAAGTTTGTCTTGATGCCTTGGGCACCATACATTTTCCCTTTCCCAGCCTTCCAAATGCTGCTTGTGGCTAAACCATGCTGTGTGTGTCGGTAAAAACATTCCCTGCCCTCCTGCCCTGCTAGAAACCACACCTGGCAGGTGCAAGACCACGCCCACCCAAGAAGTCACCAAGACAGCTCTCTGGCTGGGATCTGCCTCTCCCAGTGACAAGGCCAAGAGCATAGTGACACCCTGTCTGCCCACCTACAGCCGCCACTTCAAAATAAAAGGCTCCAGCAACCGGCCTGGCAAGGCCATTTTGAGTCAAGTTCAGCAAAGCCAGACTGCCTGCCTCGGGTGCTACAGTCAGCAGTTTCTAAGCAACATTTAAGTGTTGACAGAAAAGGCTAGGCACCTAACGAATGAATGTGGAGTGTGTCTCTGTATTATTAAAATCCAGGTCAACTACAACTTCTGAGTGTGGTTCTAAAAACTCTTTTTTTGTCTGGGGGGGGGG
>JAPYYD010003266.1:0-14355 GCA_028551405.1 Uromys caudimaculatus
TGACCCTCCCCCTGGTCGTCCTCTAGTTCAGACCACTAACCAAAGAATACACATCTATGGACCCATGATTTGGACTACATATGAGGCAGAAGAATCACCTCGATGGCCACCAGGGAGAAAGGAGAGGACTTTGGGCCTGAGGGTGCTAGTGGCCCCAGTAAAAGGGAATGTCAAGGTGGGAATATGGGAATGGGTGGGCTGGTGGGTGGGAGGAGGAATTCCCTCACAGAGGCGGGGAGGGGAAGGGGACATGGGGTTTCCAGAGAAAAGGGGAATCATCGGAAATGTAAATAAAGTATAAAAAAAAAAAAAAAAAAGCACAGAGCTCATTTGTATTTCCCAACATCAAGAGTCTCAATGTCCAAATAAATTGACACAGTCTAAAGAACAGATGCAAAAACAAAAACAGGATACATATTTCTACTGCCTCTAAGAAACATACCTCTAAGAAACAATAAAGAAACATCACCTCCATGTAAAAGGATGGAAAAGGATATAACCAAGAAACAGGAATAAGAAGCGACCGAGTGTAGCCACCTTAAGATCTGACAAAATGGACTTGAGACCAAAATGAATCAGAAGAGATAGGGAAGTCCACTCAAAACTTCTCAAAGAAAAAAATCCACTAAGAGGACATTTCAATTCTTCACAATTCCTCAGAGAGCTTAAAATGACACTCTTCAGCTTCATATGGAAACACACACACACACACACACACACACACACACACACACACACACACACACACACGAAAACAAACACATAAACAAAATCAAAGAGCTGAAACAACCATGAATTAAAAAATAATTGCTGGAGGTTCTTACCCTCCTGTCGTCAAGTTATAGTAAAGAGCTATGGTAATAAATTGGCCTGCTGTTGGCACAAACGGCACGTCGATCATTGGAATCACAAAGCAGCACATTGAGCAACGGAATCAAGCTGAAATCCAGACATAAGTCCACAGACATGTGACCTGAAGGTTTGTTTTTTATAAAGAATACACACTGGGAAAAAGGCAAAATCTTCAACATCATGTTCTTTTCTCTGTGAAAGATGTCATTTTTAAGATTTTATATTTCTCCAAAGGATGTGAAATTAGTTATTTGACAGGTAACTAGCCAGAACTCCTCATTATACTATGTGAGCTTTCAAAGGCTTTATTTAGGCTTCCCATTAACTAATGCCTGTGTTCTCTTACATTTTCACGGTTCTCAGTCCGACAAGTAAGGAGCTCTAAATAAAGAGAAAGGACAAATTATCTGATTTTTTTAAGAAAATATTTCACAGGCAATGTTCATTAAAACTGTAGGAAATTGCATATTAAATTAAAATATTAAAATAGGAAGGCCTAAATTCATAACAATTAAATATTTGTCTTTTGATTACCTTTTGCTATGAATATCTTTAATTTCTACATGAAGAAAAGTAAATCACATTTTAGCTTCAATAAAAAGTAAGGTTTAATATTACAGTGTTTAAAAATTAATATATATATTGTCCCATATTTTATTTCCCCAGAATAATAGAGAATATCTATACTTGAAAATCTGATTTTATTTTTCAGTAATAAAAGAGTGTAGGAGATCTGTGGACTAATGCTATGTCTCCTCAGTTTAGTCTTTCATCCTTTAAAGTACCTGAATCTTCACAAGATGCAATCTGTGTAGAGTGGGGCTTTGCCCTTGGCCATCCTCCCTACTGTTCCAGAGCACCATGGGAGATGTCTCTTCATCAGTGCTCATCTCTAAGTGTCACAGTTGCTTTCCACACCAGCCAGAATGCTGTCCTGTCCTAAAATGTCCTCTACTGAATATACTAGTCTACTATCTCCTGACTCAACTTCACCCAGGGTTCTCAAGTCAGGGGCCAAATATTTAGACAAAATGTTACATGAACGGTCCAGACCATACTCCTGGTTGAGTATTTGTTCTTCTCTGAAACTTCTTGAAGCAGGCCTTCATTAAACAAGTTTCTTTCAGCATTACTGTCTTCTAAGCTTTCACCATAAAAATCTCATTGAGCTCTGCTACAATGAATCAATGTTTTTCTACCCATGACACACCATACCACATTCTTCCTACAAAATAGTTCCAAAGTCCAAGAACACACAATGAGGGTTATCATAGCAGTGCCCACTTCTGATGCCACATTTAATCAATTGCAGGTTTTTAAACCTAAATTTAGACTTGAATTTTAATCACAGTTCTTTTGAAATGTCAATGTCTAGATCCTCCAAAGATCAGAAATTAGACCACTGACTGCATTTTTTTAAATCAGTACTAGGAGTAGGCTACATGACTTACAGGAGTGGCTGGTCACTTCACAACATAGTTCAGAACAAAGGATTTAGAAGTTAATGTAAAATGAATATAATTATCCAAATACTGGTGAATTACATTATTAAATGTGAAACAATTTTCCTAATGGTGATGAACAAGATCAAGAGGGATCTTCAGAGCAGGCAAAACAGACAAATCTAAAGTTAGGAGGTCAGAAAATGGACTTGTTACTATGATGTATTGTCAGCAAAACATTCATTAGAAACCCTCCATGGTTTGGAAACTGGAGAAGGTGATGAACAACAGAAAACATAGATAACAAATAAACAAGGGAGGAGGAGTGTGTGTGTGTGTGTGTGTGTGTGTGTGTGTGTGTGTGTGCGCATGGGTGTGGGTGTGGGTGATTGAGACATTCCAAAATATTTTAAACATTGTAATTTTTCTATAATAATAACAATAATAATGATAATAATAATAATAATAATATTTACATGAGATGGTCTCCTCAGGAGATAATTTCTCTTCTACTGCTTTCAAAGATCCATTTTCCATAAAGAGCCTAAGAAAATAAACAATATCGTTACAAAAACAGAGGCGAGACTGGAGGGAGACCTGGTCTGGTAGATTATTGCGTGCCAGAATTGCTTTAGGGAGGAGCACAATTGAACTTCCAATCCTGATTTTTCCAGACCCCAAAGGAGCCCATAAAGAACACTGGTGATGCTCACTGTAGCCAAGTGCACATCTTGTTTACCAAATTAAAGACAAAGACAAAACAAGTGAGTGAGGTATTCAGCTAAGAAAGTGAACATGGGATAGCCATGGGTAATATCTCGTGCCACTTGTAACAATGAGACAGGTCCTCTTTTATGCTCATTACCAACATTCATATTTGATTTTCCCAACAGATTCTTACATGAAGAAACTACATTTGTTGACCTTAAGTTAATCAGCTAAGGTCATACACAGAATGTAAAGCAGAATAAAGATTTAATCCCAGTGATTTTGGTCTCAATCATGTGTACTTACCTACTGTGATACACTCTCCCAAGTTTAGTAATCCATCCATTTAGGCAAAGTAATAAATAATCAGTGAGTCAACCTAAATGTGTCTGAGTGTGTTATCACACACACACACACACACACACACACACACACACACACACACACACACACACACACAGAGTTTGTGTGTATAAAATGTATGGAAATATGCATTGAGTGAATACATATTATTAAAATTTTTTATTGGTTATTTTATTTATTTACATTTCATATGTTATCCCCCTTCCCAGTTTCCCCTTTGCACACCCCGTATCCCACCCCTCTCCCCCTGCTTCTATGAGGGTGCTCACCCACACACCCACCCACTCTTGCCTCACCATCTTAGCATTCCCCTATGCTGGGGCATTGAACCTTCACAGGACCAAGGGTCTCTTCTCCCACTGATGCCAGATAAGGCCATCCTCTGCTGCATACGCAGCTGGAGCCATGGGTCCCTCCATGTGTACTCTTTGGTTGGTGGATTAGTCCCTGAGAGCTCTGGGTGGGGGGTCTGGGTAGTTGATATTGTTGTTCTTCCTATGGAGATGCAAACCCCTTCAGCTCCATCAGTCCTTCCCATAACTCCTTCATTGGGGTCCCCATGCTCAGTCTGATGGTAGGCTGTGAACATTCTCATCTGTATTGGTCAGGCTCTGGCAAAGCCTCTCAGGAGACGGATATTCCAGGCTCCTGTCAGCAAGCACTTCTTGGTGTCAGCAATAGTGTCTGGGTTTGGTGGCTACATATGGGATGGAGCCTCAGCTGGGGCAGTCTCTGGATGGCCTTTCCTTCAGTGTCTGCTCCACTTTTTGTCCCTGCATTTCCTTTAGACAGGAGCAATTCTGGGTTAAAATTTTTGAGATGGGTTCATGACCCCATCACCCACCTGGGACAGTGACTAACCACTGGATATGGTCTCTACAGATTCTTTCTCACCTTTGTTGGGTATTTCATCTAATGTCATCCCCCTTGGGTCCTGGGAGCCTCTTGCTTTCCTGGAATCTGGGACTTTCTGGTGGCTACCCCCAGTTCCCCATCCCCACTGCTACACACCTCTGTTCAATTTCCTGATCCTCTATACATCTCCCCTGTCTCCTCCCACACCTGATTCTGCCCCCTTTTTCTCCTCCCCTTCCTCTCTCCCTCCCATGTTTCTCCCTCCCTCTATCTCCAGTGGTTATTTTGTTCCCTCTTCTAAGTAGGACTGAAGCATCCACACTTTGGTCTTCATTATCCTTGAGCTTCATATAGTCTGTGAGTTGTATCATGTGTGTTCCAAGCTTTTTCCTAATACCCACTTATCAGTGAGTGCATATCATGTATGTTCTTTTGTGACTGGGTTACCCCACTCAGATGATATTTTCTAGTTCTATCCATTTGCTTGCAAATTTAATCAAATCATTGTTTTGATAGCTGAGTAAGTACTCCATTGGGTAAATGTAGCAAATTTTCTGTATCCATTCCTCTGTTGAGGGACAATATAAAATACTTTCATACATACTCAGATGAGTATGGAACTAATTCAAATATGGGAACTCCTAAATCTGTGAGAATCATAAATTCATTGTCTAAAATTCAACTTAATATCTTCTCCAAATCTTTATTCTCTCTAATGCACAAATACTTATCTAATACTACCTTTAATAATCTCAATAAATTTAAAAACTACTCCAAAAGTACTACTTAAAAGGCCTGTTCATTCACCTTATGTAAGTTCCCTGTTAATAGCAAATTGCTTCTGTGGCACCATATCTGCTCCTTCCTGGATTTTGACCATTGGTTTTGATGCCAGTGGTGGGTCTACTACTAATCTAACATCACGAAGACTAGTAGCACCTCCTTGAAGCTAGAACTCTTCCACAGCTATGATGAACCAGAGTATTAGGGATCTCTCCTGGGTCCGTTCTGCCTTCAAATGACCTAATATTTTACTACAGCTATAAACTGAACCATCTATTTGAAAAACAAATGTGTGTGTGTTTGTGTGCGTCCCTGCCTGTGTTCCTGACCCCATTCATATTCATTCTCTCTCTCTCTCTCTCTCTCTCTCTCTCTCTCTCTCTCTCTCTCTCTCTCTCTCTCTCTGTGTGTGTGTGTGTGTGTTGTACCTGTGTACCTATCTTCCTGTTTTCCTGTTGTGGCCAGAGGAGGATTTCAGTGGAATTGGAGTTACATGCTCTGTAAGTTCTTCCTGCTGAGCCATCTCTCCAGCCACTGAAATGCATCGCCTTAGTAACCTTGCTGAGAGGTGTGAACTCCCCCAGGTGACAGAACAAAAGTAAGATAAGAGCCATGTATGCACGTGAGTCTTCAAGAGTCCAACTGAGTAATTTCTCCTCTACCAACCAGGCCTGATCTAGCCAGTATAGCATTATTATTTTCTGTGAACCATAGCATCAATTCAACAAGTAAATTTAGCATTTGTCTTTGTTTCCATTTCCTCCTTCATATAGTATAATATTGCCTATTTTTGTGATAGTTACTATTTATTATTCGATTGACCGGAATGATTGAGGATTTAAAAATCTGGGTATGTCAGGGAAAGGTAAGCATGTGAGTTTACGTTCTGAAGGGGCTGGCTTGCTTTGAAAATAGGCAGTACCACTAAATAAATTGGAAGCCTAGATAAAACAAAAGGCAGAAGACAAGGACAGAACTTGCACTTTTAATCCTCTTTGAGTGGGTGTGGCCTTTGCTGTAGCCATCATCCATGGACATTGTGCTCCAGGCTCTTAGGATCACCAAGTCCTGTGCAGCAGCACCTTCTTGGGTGCTTTCTGACCTTCTGCCTCTTCTTAGACCTCTGTTATTTCTTCCAGTCATCTATGTTTTGCACCAAATGCTATTGCTTTCCCTGGCTCTCTAGCCTTCATACAGTTATTGTCTGACTATATAAGTTCTGGTAGTGTGAGCCAATCTGATTAATTATTTATAATTATGTATGCATTCTATTGGTTCCATTTTTTGATGAACATTGGCTAATGCCAAAATGCCTCTTACGTTGTCATGGTTTATGGGTAGATACTCTGGTCTGATTTCCTCAGTCTCATGGTCTTTATCTTTTCATCTCCAAAGGTCATCTCTGTCTTGGAAATCAAAACTGTTTTGATGATCTTGTCAGGACTGCTAACTTGAATTCAAATTCCATCACATCCACTTCCTAGTTAGAAGATAATAGGTGGTTTAAATCCTCATAGTGTTTCCTTCGGTTAAAATAATGATCATACTTACCTAACTCATAGAAATGTTATGAAGCTCAAAAGAGTAAAACATAAAAAAGTAACTGGATACACAGTAAGCACAGAATGGTGTTATTACCAATACAATAAGGAGGCAAAGCCGTGGCAAGACTCCCAAACCAAGAGATACACACACACACACACACACACACACACACACACACACACACACACACACACACACACACCTTCATACCCACAAATGGCTAAATATAAAATAGTTTATTCGGGCATAAATTTATCTACATCATTTATTTAAAAAGATGAAAATTGTTTTGTCTTAATATAAAACTAAATTCTAAAAGATATATTGATACGGTATATGTTACCAATCAAGTAAAAGAAACTATTAATCCTCTTCCTTGCCATATTCTTATTGTTGACTGATTGATGCACATGTAATGAATAAAGGGAAGGTGCCCTGGGCTCGGCAGCACAAAGCATGGAAACTCTAGATTTTGAGGCTGGGGAGATGGCTTACTTGCTACTGCTCCTGCCACAGCATGGTGAAGATCTGAGCTTAATACATGGAACCAACTTTAAAAGCCACTAGTTTACCCTGGGGCTTGTTGGACACCCAACCTAACCTACTATGAAAACTCTTGAGCTCAGTGATACAGTGTCCTAAAAAGACAAGACATACAGCTTCTGAGGAACGATCTCACACCTGCAACATTATGAATACACGCACGCGCACGCACGCACACGCACGCACACACACACACACACATGCACACAGGCAAACACAAACACAAATTTTATAATGATATGAAAATTAATCCTGATAAAATACTGTTTTAGAATAGTATTTGCTATGAGCTTTTATGGTAGATATTAAAAGTAGATATAAAATTAAGATATAACTTTTTATTCTAGGGGTTAGCAATAGAGAGAGGTAGACATACATGTGCATAATAAGTTATTTTTTTAGATAGAAACACATTTTACAAAGGATTCAACTTGCTGTGGAAAGGAGAGCATATAATCAATTCTGACCTAGATAAGATCCATGACACTTCAAAGAGAATGTACCATTTAACAAAGGTTTCAGATAATGTATGCAAATTAGTGCTGATAAAATTCTAACAACATTTAAATGTGTGTGTAATTTTATTAGTGATACATATGCATAACCCATAATTAATAAATAATAAAACTTATGTTTTTATTTAGTTTTCATATAAAAGACAAATTCCTCAGCGTCTCCCAGAATGCTTTCCCAGATTTTGCTGAATTCTGATTTTGTGATTTCGGTTCTGGGATTGTACTTCAATCCATACAGTCTATCACTTGTCTTTGGGCTACACCCATACCTGAATATTTGCCAAATTACCCAGACTGAAGTTAGCTGTGTTTTCAATTAATGAGTAAGCACACCAGCAATATAAGTGTCTGCCATTCTCATTAAATCCATGACTAGCATGAAAATTGAGAGCATCCTCGTAGGTGCTATGAACAAGCTCTTTGCAGAGTTTCACAGTTCTTTTAGTACTCCATGCTTTGTGTGTATTCACTGCACAAAGCACACAAATACGACATGCTCTGAAGATGGGTCCGCATCACTGCCACTTTGTTCATAACAACCATTCAGTCTAAATATAAATTATACTCAAATTTTCCTTGTGTGATAATTTTCATGGTAGAAACTCCACTACCATGTCTGATTTCATGCCATCAAGTCACCTGACACCAGTGTGAATAAACAGGGAAGTTGTGTGGGGTTATATGTAGAGGAGAGTAGCAGGGCACCGCATGCTAACGTGGTAAATTGTTTAGGAATGATGAACATTGAGTATTTTCTTGTCTCTGTTTTTGATAGTATGTTTAATTCTACTTATGTTATTTGACAGTTTTCAATGATGCCATTAACAATAATCCTGTAAAATTCCTGAAAACTTACCATGAGATTCTTAAAACCTGCTTTGATCCAACTACAACACAGCACTGGATGTTAAACATACAGAATTTCTCCATGCCTGAGTCTTTAATTGACAGCCGAAGAAAAAGACAAGCTCATTACTCTTCTAAGCATTGAGGAACTACTTAGCCTTTTTCATGCCAAGATTTCTGAGTTCATATGGTTGTCTCCTGAGCAATTTGCCCTACATTTCTAGCGAGTGGAGAGGCTCCTCAAGAACGTGCTTTTCCTATTCCATCTCTGACCTGAATGCTGTTAAAAGTTGGTCGTACAAAGTAAGCAATAGTCTGAAGTCCTGGGGCAGTCAGACAGTACTGTCTGAAGGATTTCTTTGAATCCCATTTCAGGGTGTTTGTTACCATCCTTGAGCTTTCGTAAGTAGAGCAGTGAATTTCACAAAGGGCTTCCACTGGGAACATTTGGCAGTTCATCAGCACACATGTGAAATGAGTTCTCTCATAGAATTATGTGGACTAGCTAAATGCATTCTACCCTTGGTTCTCTGGGGATTTAAATACTCCAGAGTACAGATATGACTCTTTAATTCTTTGGTTTGATGGACTTTTGAGGGTCCAATGCAACGCTTGATGGAAAAGAAGACTGAAACTGGTACATTCTGCATTTGTCTGAAATGAATTTTTCTTTCAAAGTGATAATGGAGATTGAACCTAAAGAACTGGCTGTGTATACTGTTTGTGGATGCTTATTAACAAATGTGTATTTAAAGTGTAAGTCCAGAACCAAATCTGATCTGCAGCCCACGCATAGCAGTCTGACATCAGAGTGGAACATCTGGCTTCTCCCATTTCAAAGTTACCTCTGGCTACTGCTCTCGACTGAGAACACAGAAAGAGGCTGAATCAACTCTTCAAATTTTAACTGGCAAGTCAGAAGTCTAGTTTCATAACAAAGAAATTAACTGAATAAGAGCACAGAGGGTAGTTAATAACAAACAGGTGGTTTGATGCAAGGGAGGGAGTGGAGTCTCTGGGGACCAGGGAGCGGGCATAATGAAAAGCAGGGCATTGTAGAGTTTCCCTCCCAGACTACTAGGGCCCAGATTGTAAACCAGCTAATTCAGTTATTTTCAGCTTGAGAAAACCTTCACTCACTTTTCTTTCTTCTTGCGGCACAATTTGTAAAGGTGTTTCTGAGAGAGTTATTTCTTCCTAAGGTTCTGGTGACTGGGTGGCTGCCAGTGTGCCTTGTTTTCCTAGACCATTTGAGGATCCGGGCTGTCTATCACAGTATGTCCCTGGCATAACTTGGCCGTCACCTATTTCAAGCAGCTGCTTCTTTGTTTGCTTCATTGACTTTTTCAGTGGTCAGAGAGTGAATGCTCCCTCAATCTGAAACCTGGTATGTCTGAAGGGACTCCTTTGTCAAACCCAGTATGCACCAAGCTTAAATAAACAATATTTCCTTCTGCATGGCATCAAAAGGCAGGTGACCGCAGGGTGGTGTTAACCTTTCATCCTTCATTCAGATATCTTTTAATGGGGAACTTGACTCCTGAATGAATGAGAGTTCCTTTCTGTGACCTCGCTGGAGGAGGAATGTGAGCAGATTGAGGCTCATTTTGAACATTAACGAGTTTAGACTTGATCCTGTGTGGTTGTAGCAAGATCTCGAGGGAGAGCTAGGAGCAGACTCACACTTCAGATACTCCTGGTCCTGGGATGAGTGTCTTGGAGAGGTGAAAAACAAGGCAGACACCAGGGTTCTTCTAAAAGTGATAAGAGCCTAAACTTCCAGTAGAGAAAATTCAAATGTATGAGATTCATTTTCCAGTAGTTGCCCCAGCCTCTGGGACTCACTGATGTAGAACTTAGTACGAAAATAGGCCAGGGGACAGAGAAATGAGCTAGCTACTTTTGTGCTGTGAAAGTGCCACAAAAGACACATGTATATGGGGAAATGGGCCTTGGTGTTCTAGATAAGAAGAGAAGAGCTGAGTCGAGACATAAGTTGAGTTTCCTTTTATTAAAGCAGACATGCCATATTTAGTTCAGAATAAGGCATTTTTGTCTTAGGAATACTCCAGAAAGCTGCCCAGACAATCTTCAATGTTTGTAGATGACAGGTTTGCAACAAATATAGATGAGTATGCCCCAGGAGTAATGAAATGCCAGTCTGACCTTATCAGTATTATTTACATTACTAAAATATTTAGGATAAAAATGAGTTTTTTTGTATCTAAATAAAGCTTTAGTGTCAGAACTTGAACCAGAACAAGCCAACAGGATCAACCCTTTAATTATCCTTGGTGGAAATTGAATCCTTCTCTTCCTTTCCATTACACATAGAGGAAAAAATGTAAAGTGCTTAGATTTTATTGGAAGACATTTCACGACCTGCTTCCTGTCTAGGGCTCTGATTTCTCCCCCCCCCCCCAGAAATTAACTAATATTAATCATATCCTTTGTGCTCAAAAAGGAAGCTTCTGTACTCATTATAGGATTTGCTTCTTCAGTGACTTTGCTTAGCCTGAAAAGCATACTGAGAGAGAAGGAATTTGAATGGATGGGAAGACATGCATCCTGAAAAAGGATGGTTTGATCTTGTCACTCAGCCATCAGAAACAAGAGGGAATTAGAATGTCAGGACTGAGAAAGATGATTGGCCTCCAACATCCAACCGTTAAAGGTAAACACTTTGCTATTGTGCTCCCTTCCTCAAGCTGGAGGCGCCTTGCCTAGATCTACGGACTTCAGTTGTAGAAGATGAGAAAGAGGGCTGGAGAGATGGCTCAGCAGTTAAGAGCACTGCTCTTCCACAGGTTATGATTTCAATCCCCAGCATCTGCATGCTGACTCATGACCACAGTTCCATGGGATCAGATCCCTTTTTCCAGTGTGAAGACAGACATGTAGACAAAACACCTGGGTAAATAAATAAATAAATAAATTTTTTTAAAAAGATGAACAATTAAAATTTTCTTTCCTTTGAGACAACTTTGAGTTTTATAAGACATTTTGAATTTTTTTTAAGTTTTGTGAAGTTTTAAAAAATCTTCATATTATAACTAACAAAGCAATGACTTAAAATATCATAGATTAAATGTTCAGTTATTTGTCATCTGGCTGCATTAATTCAACTGTCAGTTCTGTTGCCTACCAGACACGACAGGACTCACAAAGACTGTTCAGGTTGAAGCCAGATGGAGTCCCTATGGTAAGAGGGGGAAGTGGATATGACTGTCTATCCCTAATCAGAAGCCTAACTCAAACTGACATCTGCATGCTAAGAAAGAATTAGTCTTCTTTAGTGGAGTTTCACTGGGTATATAAACCACTCTTAAAAGTAGTCCCATGCCACCAGAGAATGACCAACACAAACAAACTCAGGGTTAGTTTTGTATTCACATTGCTTTGTTGGGCTTTTAAAAAATCTTGTCTTTTGCTTGTATATTATGGTTTCCTATTTTATATTTTATGGTGTGTATGTGAGTTTGTGTGTGTGTGTGTTTTTCTTGTGCTTTTCTCTCTCTTTTTTTGAATTTTCGTTCCTTTGGTTTTACTTTATTTGTTCACTTTCTAAACTTTGAGAAAGAACCCATGGTGCTGGATGTATGGGGAGAATCTTGGAAGAGATGGGACAGTGGAAATCATAATCTACATATATTGGATGAATTTTCAATAAAAATAAAAGATGAATACAAGAATTATTGAGTAAAGGGAAAATAATAAAATTATTCTAAAATTAGCAAGTTTGTTGATTCAACTAATTTGTTTATGTAAAATGATCTGCATGTATTATTATGCAAATCTTCACAACCATCTTGCTATTTTTGTAATCATTATTTATCATTTTTACAAATAATCAAGAAACTGGAAATTGTCAGAAAAATATTTCAGCCAGAAACTTTTGTGGGTCCATAACTTCACAACACATTACCAAAAAAATTTATAACTAACCAACACTTATCTGGCATTAACATTATAACATGCCAGGTCACGTGTGCAGCTTTACAACTATTATCTTAAACATTCCTAGTGTCAATCCAACCATG
This sequence comes from Uromys caudimaculatus, assembly GCA_028551405.1. Lineage (NCBI taxonomy): Eukaryota > Metazoa > Chordata > Mammalia > Rodentia > Muridae > Uromys > Uromys caudimaculatus. The sequence continues at coordinate 12,493 of JAPYYD010003266.1, forward strand.
CCAGAAGACTGATACTCTTCAGGATAAACTATCCATTTGACCCCTTCCACTTTATAAGACAGCTTAGTTACTGTTCTCTACTTTGTCCTACAAACAACCTATCTTACCTCGTTCTTCCCATTAGCATATATATTTTAAAATAGTGGCACCAATTAATTCCTCATCAAGCAATTTAAGCAGTTAGCGGAAATATTTCCAGTCATCTCAAGTGAGGTGCAGTGTGTCTGGTGATTATTTCCAACTCCTAGGATTTTTCTACTTCTTCCACCTTCCCACACACAAGTTATTGAGAAACAAGTTCTTTGTCTGTTTGCTCAGTAACATTCACATTTAGTATTCCTATTGCTGTCACAAAAGTTGACAAATCCAATATTGATTTTACCATTAATCATTAATGGGTGTCTCTTTCTCATAAATCTCACTTTCTCAGTAGACAGATGAATCCTTCTGAGGAATGTAACCCTCTCAAACAGCACTTGGATCAGATATTTGCTGTTTATCTGAATTCTTGTAGCCTCGGGGTAAGTTAGAAATGTGTTGATTCAATTTCCAAGACTGGGAAAGTCTGAAATTTGACATTAAGCTACCTTCTCATCCTCACATTTCTAAAACCACATTTCCATATGCATCTCCCTTTCAGATTTCCATTCTGCAACCGTATCCTTTGATCTTTTCATAGTAACTACTTTTTGCATCTATGCATGGTACATTTTTCATGCCCTTTGTTTCCCTTCCCTCTGACCCTTCACCAAGCTCCCAGTTCAATTCTCTCTAGAGGCCTTGTACCAATGTGTAAAACATTAGATGTTTTATGTTTCATTTGATACCTGTAATCTTCCTTTTACCATCACTCCCATGCGTGAACATTTGACTTCTTGAAATCCTTGTTAATAACTATGGGTATGAATATATAGGCAGACCCTGTCTCAAATACACACACACACACACACACACACACACACACACACACACACACACTGAACAAAAAAGCCAGTAGTAATAAAACAACAAAAGAAAAAAAAATACAAGGAATCACCAAATTTCACTAGATGTTCCAGTAAACTACAGCAATGGGAACTGTTAGATGACCAGATCATTCATATTGGTATTATGAATTATTACAAGCTGGCTCTGGAGGCTTGTGTGCAGATAAGCTGCCTCCTGCCAAAGGGCACTGGGTAGCTTAGCTGGAGCAGTGCTGGAAAGCTTGCTCTGATGGTATGGACAAGGGAGAGCTGGTGGGCTGACCAGCTCAACTTCCACCCAGGTCCATATACAGACACACTCCAACCCCACATGATCTGCCAGCAATTAGGACAGGAAAAAAAAAAAACAGTCGTGATGTTCCAAAGCTGCAGAATCTAGGATCTCCATAACAGAGGGCAACAACAAGATAATAAGGACTCCTGATGAGGATCCAGTATTGTTGGTGTCACAGAAGCCATGGATCTCGAACCACACCAATGACTCATTGCCATGAACATTTGCAAGGGAAGATTGTGGGACGCACTGAGACACGATGAGATGAGATGTTTTCTATACCTTGTATTTTTTATTTTTATTTTTTTTTTGTAGTTGTTGCTTCTGTTGCTGCTGTTGTTTGTGCATGTTTTATTTGGGGAGGAGGGGCTGAAAGGACAAAGGGTAAATATCAGGACATGGAGAAATGAGTGGGACTAGGGTGCATGATATGAAACTCACAAAGAATTCAATAAAAAGGTTTTTTTTGGTTGCCGTTTGGTCCTATTGACAGTGTCCTTTGCCTTACAGAAGCTTTGCAATTTCATGAGATCCCATTTGTCTATTCTTGATCTTAGAGCATAAGCCCCTGGTGTTCTGTTCAGGAACTTTTCCCCCGTACCC
>JAPYYD010003267.1:0-14354 GCA_028551405.1 Uromys caudimaculatus
GGCCACAGGGAACCCCTCAAGGATAAACTCCTGGACAGCTGTCCCATTCCTTGTTTCCTCTGCTGTCAGCTGTTCCATTTCTTCAGTCTGTCTGTCACTGAGGGGCTTTGCAGAACCATGCCTGAAGGTGGAGGACTTTGTATTCCTAAAACTGTAAAGGACATGGGAAGGCACTCAGACTTGGTAAACAGGGAATCCAATGGGTCACTTTGTCCTTTGTTAAGGAAAAATAAGTGATTATTACTCTGACTGTCTTTATATTACCTGCACCCTAAAATGCGGGCTGTAGAAGAACTGCATGTGCCACATACCTTCATTAGGGATAAAGTCACTCGACAGCATTGATCCTTATCCTATGGGGTTCTCTGCTTACTGAAATCTACTTAGTCATGGAACATATTTCTAGTAAAAGAATATTCATGTCACAGAGGCCCAGATCATTATTGAAAAGGAAAACTTTCAACTTAAAATCAACTTGAATCTGGGGGTGTAGCTCAGGAGTGGTGCACCTATCTAACAAGGGTGATGCTGAGGTTTTAATTCCCACCGATACAAAATGGAAGAAAACAAAACAAGACAGACAAATCAAGATTTCAGTCATAGGCGCTAGAGAGACGTCTCAGAAGTTGTGGGCATTAGTTATTCAGGCAGAGGACCTAGGGTCAGTTCCCAGAATGCACATGACGACTCATCATCTGTAACTCCAGTTCAAGGGGATCCAGCTCTCTCTTCTGACCTCCGAGGGCACCAGCCATGCGGCTTGTATGCATACACATGGGCGAGCAAATATTCAGTACACCTAAAAAAACAGATCCTCAAAAGATTTTAAGTCAGAGGCCTTTCATCCCACAAAATATATTTCTTTATCATACCTTAGCATTTGTTTCCATGTTCAACCAAATTATTATTAGCAAAAACAAAAACAAACAAAAAAAATCTCCTGTAGCTCTATAGTCCTGTCTGCAGTCCTAAGAAGTGGATTAGATTCGAAGACCCACACAGTGAACTCTAGCTGGATGATTAAAGGATCATGTCTGGCTGCTTCATCTAGAGCCCCAGACAGACAGTGAAAATTCAGACTCTCAGCACCATGTAAAAATCCAGGAGTGGTGAAAGGCCGCTGTAACTCCAGCATTGGACAGGGCAAAGACAGGCAGGTCCCGGGAGACTGGCTGGCCAGTCTAGGTCAACAATGAGCTCCACATTCAGGAAGAGACTATAGCTCAAAGAATAGTGATGAGTGGGGGTAGCCAACATCAACCTCTGGCTACTACATGCACACCTGCTGTTAAATATTCTTTCCCTGTAAATGGATAAAGTCCTTGTATGTGAGACTTTGTCATTCTGGTTAACTAGCATCCATCTCTGGTCCCAGATCTAGCTATCTGAAATAGAAAATCCAAAAGCTCTCTCCTCTCAGACCTGTATTAAAACCAGATTGAAGAAAAACAACACTACAATTTACAGCAAACAAATAGCAAGATGTTCGGTTCACACTGAGGCCACACCCTTGCCACAAGCAGCTCACAGCAACCAGAACTCTGCCCTCTGCTCTTTACCCTTTAGGGGAAAAAAGTCAACACATTGGTCCTGACAGCTGAAGTGTGAGTAAATCAACACCTCCATTCTGAATGCTCGTAATTTGTCCAGAGGTAAATTCAACATCTGCCAGTTATTTTTCTCCTATCAATTAACAGCCTAAGAACTGCATTTAACCAAATATATCTCCGTAGAAATCTTGAGTGGTAATTATGGGGGAAAAAAAGTACACATATTTCCTCACTGTTCTCTGAGAATTGGCAAGTGAATTTATCTGGAATTCCAAAAAATGCATCCGTGAGTATTCAGGTCCTCACATCTTATCCTGTTTCCTTGCATATGCCAGCATCATCAAGAAATGCCACTGCTAGGGACATAGTACAGTCGGGGTAGATGGCAGCAGACTCTTCCCTCAAGAAGACATACTTAGATATTTTCCACATTGATAACATTTCCTTAAAATGCTTTCCAAGGCACTGAATGTACCCCTCTCACTACCACCACCAAAGCATGCATGTTCCCAGACTGAGAAGGAGACTTACACCACCAGAAGCAGAAATGAAAGGGACATTAATTTGTTCCAACAGATGTTTACTAGTGAACTGTCTCTTGATACTACTCAGGGTTTACCAGGTCCAGTGGGCCCCACCGAGAGACACTAAGTGTCATTAGTATATGTCACTCTCTGATCCCTCATGATTGGTAATTTAACAGTGTTGTAAATCGAATATCACTTGATTAATGATAATAATAGTGCATTTGTATAAAATATTATATCTGGTAACACATAATAGTAAGTATAACGGTTGCCCTTTTATTGTATACAAAAATATGACCTCCCAAATGTTTCATGAAAATATTTTTAAAGTGGAATACATATAATCTCTCAAGGTTCATAAATTCCCAAATTTCATAATATTGTTAATGTAGGACTGAAAGGTCAAGTGAAGGCAGCTGACACCACGCATGCCTGTCATCCATGCATTCACATGACTAAGGCAGGAGGATTCCTGTGGGTTTGAGGCCAGCCTGGAATTCACAATGACTACCATGCCAGCCAAAACTGAAGAGCTAAGTAGCACAACTTGATTTTTTTTTTTTAAGCCACATAGAGAATTGAATCCCTGAACCACTATATAAGTCAGGTTTCTCTAGAGAAAAACAAATAAAAGAATGAACACATGTTACAAAGAATTCACTAGATTGGCTTACACAATATGGATTTGTGGTCTAGCAATTGCTGGCTGCACACTGTAGAGGCTGAGAACCCAGTTCTCAATTCACCATATATGCTGTATTTTCAGTTCTAATCTGGTGCTGAAAGTCTGCATAATTCCTGGAGACCTGGTGGTCTTCAGTCCACATTGGAAGGCAGATGAAACTGAGTTCTGATGTCTACTGTGTTGTTTAATGACAAGAGTTGATGCATTTACCTGCAGTAAGTGAAGGAAGTCAGACAAAAGAACTGTTTTTCCTTTATTCTTTTATATATTAGATCCAAGATACTACAGGCTCTTGGGAAGGATCTTGTTCTCACAGTTAAACCAGAAAACATCCCCACAGAGTTACACAGAGGTACATTTCTTAATTGATTGCTGATTCAATCAAGGCAACAACAAAAATTAACCACTAGAAGTCCACCTTTTGTCAACATAACACCCAATAAAATATTGTCATATTTAGCTCCCAAAGGAACACAATAACATCATAATTACACCTAACATAATACAAATATTGCATTGTGTTGAATAGTTTTATGTCAATTTAACACAAGATTTGCCCACCTGTTGGAAAGTCTGTAGGACAGTTTCTTTATTGATGATTGATATAGGAGGGCCCAGCTCACTGTGGGACCTGACAGCCCTAAGCTAGTTGACCTGGAGACTACAAAAATGCATGCAGAGCAACCCAGTAAGCAGCACTCCTCCATGGCTTCTGTTTCAGTTCCTGCCACCAGGTTCCCGCCCTAACTTTCCTCAGTGATGAACTCTTACCTGGAGGTGGAAGACAGACTAACCCTTTCCTTCACAAATTGCAGCTGGCCATGGAATTTTATCTAAGACAATAGAAACTTTAACTAAGACAAAACTCAGCACCAGAAATAGAGTAAATTTTGTGATAGTTCTGACCATGTATTTTGGGGAGTATTGTGGAAGGATTGGAACTTTGTAAATTTAATTTTTTTTCAAAACCTATTTTTAATGATCATTCTTAAATGCTTTAACCTCCTTTCTAGCCCACCACCCACCAGAGATAGTGGAGAAGAGAGAATATGGGGGAAGTGGACCTGTTTAGAAAGTTTTTTTGGAGCAACTCCCGTCTGTGTTGTCTGGAAATCTACAGTTTGGGTCACAGGTTAGCTGCAGCAGCTGAATCCACTCACAAACACTTCATGGATACACCAGCAGTCCAGATCCATAGAGTCAGGTTAGCAACAGTAGTGACACGTGTAGCTGTCCAGCAGCCATGGATGAACTGGGTTACCTGAAAGGGGGGATGGAAATGAAAAGAACAGGGTGCTAGAGAAAGATAAAGCCAAGACAAAAGTTTCTGATCAGGGCTCAAAGTTTAATATTCAGCACTGCTATTATATAGGGAAAGCCCACAGACTCCATCCTTTGTTTCAGCTGGATTGAGTTGCAAAGCAATCTCAGCAGGCAGTCTACTCCTGTAGGAAATTGCAGGTGCAGCAAGGCAGAAGACTCCACCTTGGTCCAACTGTGGCAAACACTTAAGGTCTATTCAGTCTGCTTAAGGCTGGGGGAAGGGCACAATTTCCTCTTCTTTGTTTTTTAAAGATGAGCTGGAAGGGGGCACAAGATTTACTTGTTTTCCATAATCCTGTCTAGGGTAGAGTGGCTAGGCGACTGTGCCTGTCTTAGGCCGGTGTCTATACTGCTCCTTCTTACTTGTCATGGAGATCAAACATAGCTTTTGATGTATGACTCTTGTCTTAGGTTGATAGGAGTTCAGGAACACTTTTACTAATCCCTGGCTACCAGCCTTCAAGAACACACTCTTTCCCATTCAGATCAAAGCCACAAAAGACATATGAATATACACTCAATGCACTTCTTCATAGCGATGAATAACTGCCATGGTGAATAGCTGAGCTTGCTGAAAGCCATCCTGTGTGAAGGCAACCAATCTGTTTAAGATAAAATGTCCAAAAGTTAAAAGCAACAAAATTATAATTAATGTTCCAAGCAGTGTAAAAATTAAAGTTGTAAGCCATGGGGGTAAGCAGCCATAATTTTAATTTCTCCTGCATAATCACTATCTATAACACTTGGATAAGCTGCCTATTGTGAGTGCCTTGGGGTCTGTGGTTGACCCCTCCTCCCCAAGGAATAAACAAAGCAATAAGCAAAATCTAGTAAATACCTTTTTTTTTAAGTTTTCAAAAATGTTTTAAAGAATATTTATTATACAGAATAATGGGATTTATATAATATATTTTGACAATATTCCCCAACATCCTTAATTTCTCTTGAGGTTGCATTGAATCTGTAGATTGATTTTGGAAGTATGGCTATCCCATGAGCCTGCAAGGTCTTTCCATCTTCTAGTGTCTTCTTTAATTTCTTCAGTATCTAAAGTTTTTGCAGTAAACACCTTTCTAGGGGCTAGTCAGGATTACCAAGACAAAAGGAATGCCATACAAGCCTCTGCTGAGGCTGCTCTAAGCTTTGCATTAACTCAAATGTAAATGTTTCCACTGTGCAAATTGAGACTGCCTTCTAAACAAGTTAAACTAAATCAAGATGTGGATAGCTAGCAGATGAAGCCTTAACAATTTTTTTTGAACATGAAACTTAGAACAACAATCATTCAAACAATGAAACAAAAACACAAACTTAACATAAAACAGTCAATTTTGATATACATGGACAGATTGGTGCACCTAAGATAGACAATAGACAGAGAAGGAAGAGAATTTGATGAAACCAGAACTTAGAATATCTCTAGTGGGAGCCAGAGAGGAAGCAGGAAGTCTCCTGATTACCGCCTGTCCCCAGAAGAGCTCTGAAATAGCTTATATCCATTTTTCTCTGTTTTGCCAAAGCGTCCCGGACAGGGAACAGCTGCTTTTCTGAAACCTATTCTCTCTCTTTCTCTCTCTTTCTCATGTCATCTGTACATTTACCATTCCTGTTTCTGGGAATTAAGGACAATATATATGTACTTGAGCTAAGAATTTTCCAACATCTGTTTTTTTGTTTGTTTGTTTGATTGTTTGTTTGTTTGTTTGTTTTGAACCCTGCTCCTCTCACCTGATGCAGCTCTTTGAAGTTCAGACAAATGCCTGTTTAGAATTCCCCTGTCCCAATTGCAATGTCACCCCTAGGTGAATTTGGCCTTGGGCCAACACCTCTTCAGCCTAGCCTGTATCCTAATGTACCTCTTACAACAACAGCCTCCAAAAAATAGAATTTATACCTATCACTAGTATTAATGCTGTTCATTGCTTACCATCGTGCAGGATATTGTTACTTTTTCCATTTTCTGTGGAGCTCCACCCAAGACAGCGTTTCTCAGTGGGTCCCTGAGTTTTCAGTCCCCTTGTTTGAGTGCCACTTGTAGCTGTCCAGCAGCCATGGATGAACTGGGTTACCTGAAAGTGGGGCTGGAAATGAAAAGAACAGGGTGCGAGAGAAGGATGAAACCAAGACAAAAGTTTCTGATCAAGGCTCAAAGTTTAATATTCAGCACTGCTATTATATAGGGAAAGCCCACAGACCCCATGCTTTGTTTCAGCTGGATTGAGTTGCAAAGCAATCTCAGCAGGCAGTCTACTCCTGTAGGAAATTGCAAGTTCAGCAAGACAGAAGACTCCACTTGGGTCCAACTGTGGCAAACACTTAAGGTCTATTCTGCCTGCTCAAGGCTAGGGGAAGGGCACAGACAAGAACTAGCAGAAACAGCCAGGCTTCAGCCTCTACTCAGGTCAACAGGAGGGATCAAGAGGAACACCAAGAGAAGTTCTTGGCTAAAATTAAAAAAAAAAAAAAAAAAAGCCCTCAGGTGACAGCAAATGTTGGCAAAGATATAGTGAAAGAAGAACACTCCTCCATTACTGGTGGAATTTCAAAATGGTACAACCACTCTGGAAATCAATCTGGAGGTTCCTCGGAAAAGTTGAAAATAGGTCTACTTGAAGATCCAGCTATACCACGCTTGGGCATATACCCAAAAGATGCCCCAACATGGCACAGGGTCACATGTTTGCTCTTGGTTATCCTCCATGAGTTGATTATAAGACCCTATTGCCGAAAATACTCCATATGCTAGTCAGATCATGGAGAAATCAAGTTGGTGCTCACCTGGAAGCTTCATCCCTACAGGCTGGCTTTCATCATGGTGAAAGGCTCCATTGACATTACCAGAGAAGGAAAGTGATCATGAGTCTTACCCAGCTGTGAACCGTGAGAACTACAATGAGGACTGGCTTGGCAAGGTTAGCTCAATGGAGCAATAGTGTCTCGAGTGCCATGGGAGTGCCTGGCTACTTTTTGGGTTGATTTAGAACCTTCTCCACAAAACAGAAGCCAAGAGAGATCGAACAAGATAGAGTCTGGCATTACTATCCTCTGTAGAGGAGAACCCACTACTATTATTTTGATATATGAACACTTAAAATAATTCCTAATGGCTTATCATCATACCACTTTCTTTTTTGTTTTGTTTTGTTTTGTTTTGTTTTGTTTTGTTTTGTTTTTCAAAACAGGGTTTCTCTGTATAGCTCTGGCTGTCCTGGAACTCACTCTGTAGACCAGGCTGGCCTCAAACTCAGAAATCTGCCTGCCTCTGCCTCTCAAGTGCTGGATTAAAGGTGTGCGCCACCACTGCCCGGCCATCATACCATTTTCTTTGTCGTTGTTTTATTACTGTGAAGAGGCAAATCTTATAAAGAACAGCATTTAATTGGGGCTTGCTTATATTTTCAGAGGTTTAGTCCATTGATGTCATAATAGGGAGCATGGCAGCATCCCGGCAGATGTGGTGCTGGAGAAGGAGCTGAGAGTTCTAGCTGGTCCTAGCTTGAGCTTCTGAGACCTCAAAGCCCACCCTCAGTGACACAGTTTCTCCAACAAGGCCATACACCCTAATATTGCTACTCCCTGGTGACCAAGCATTCAAATCAATAAGCCTACAAATCTTTGGGCCTATGAAGGCCATTCTTATTCAAACCAACACACCCAAGATAGTACATCTCTCAACCTCACTGAATAGTAAGTATTCTTCCTTCAATAGATGGCAATTAACACAGAGAACCACACTATGCAGACCACATTATGGTCATTATGCAGAGAATAAGAACTGCAGAGTGCTCAACAGTGAATATGATATCTATGTCTAACCCCTCCCCTTATGGTTCATGGATCATCATGGAAGAGGGTATGGAAAGGTGTTCAAGTCAGAGATGGTGAGTGACTACAAGACAAGCGTTTTCTGGACACAACAGGGCAATTGTCCATATGAACTCACAGTCGCTGTGACTTGCACAAGCTCAAATAAGACAAAATCCCAGCAAGGAGAGGAGAGGTGAGTATGAAGTACCATCCCTAGCTGAGGAGAGATTGGCAATTTGTACCTGTAGGAAGAGGGAGAATTAGTTTTGCTTAAGGATGTAATAGGCCATGGTGGGTCAGCTGTGCTCCATTACAGGCTCCATATCCAAGAGTATTTGGACAGCACAAATAAAATTCAGTGAACTAGAGAAAGGGGGTATTTTATCTTCAAACAATGCAATCCAAATAGCACAAATCAAAACACAAAACAAATCCCTTGTTACTACTTTCCTTTGAGTTCTGAAAACCAAAGGGGCTCAGCTGGTGGTTTAGGTGATTTCCTCTCAGGAATTCTCTCTCTCTCTCTCTCTCTCTCTCTCTTAAACCAAGCTGACCTCAAACTCACATAGCCCCACCTGCCTCTGCCTCATGAGTGCTGGGATTAAAGGTGTGCACCACCACTCCTCTACTCTGGGATTCTCCTAAGACTGATCAACAATGGCTGGAGCTTGGGCTGGAAGTAGTAAAAACCTTCCCCATTCCCACTCTGGTGCCCAGGCAAGAGAGGATCAGGTGACTGGGGTAGCGCCTTCAGCCTTTCTCAACTTCCATCCCGCCTCCCTGAACTATGTCTCAGATGGCATCTTCCATTACCTCAATGTCCTATGTGTTAATGGTTGACTCTGAAGAGAATTTGCTAGAGGTGGAAACAGGCAATGAATGTCTTGCTTGTTTTAGACTTTTCTAGACTTTTCTAGCATGTCACTTCCTCCACATTCCCCACACTCTCTGGTGTCTGTCCTTTCTCTTATTCTTTTTCCATGGCTTTTTTTCTCACTTGCACTTCTGTCTCTAACTTACCACATTCATAATGTTTCTTTACACAAGTAAATGCCATTTTAAATCCATTATTTGTATATTTTTTGTGATAAGGGGAGGTCTGTGAAAGGACAGTTTGCAACTGAAAGAGGCCCAGAGTGACATATTGGAACATTGTTCCTTCACCAGGAACACTTACAGAGCCATACACATCATTTTTTCAAATGTAACATTTTTATTGAATGATTTAAATAAAAATCATATCTACTAGACTTACACATGTTTCTTCAATAGTATAACCACAAAAGAGGAATTCTACCATCCAGAAATCTACTTTACAAATGAAGGATTGAATATGACCAAATACATAAGAAGCAGTTGTGCGAATGTCATAAAAGCCAATAATTAGTACAATTCACCCTCCCCTTGTCACAACCAAAACATACAAATAATAAATTTAAAAAGACGTTTATTTGTGTAAAGAAACATTAGGAATTTGATAAGTTAGAGACAGAAGTGCAAGTCAGAAAAGAAGCCATGGAAAAAGAATAAGAGAAAGGACAGAGACCTTAAGACAAAACCATGCTGTCATAAGATACATGGTATTTTACAGCATTTTTTCACATTATACATGTTCTCCAACATCATATTTGAATTAATTGATATTAATTAATATAAAGTTAATATAGTTAATTAATTAATATGAAGTTAATATAGTACATTTATCTCTTGTGGTGATTTCCAGATGACTTTGAAGTATTTTTCAATGAGCACCTTTTCCATAGCTTTTTAAATTTAATTTTATTTTTTGATAGTTTATTTATATTTCCAATGTTGCCCCCTTTCTAGGTCTCCTCTTTGGAACCCCCATCCCCTCCCCCTCCCCCACCTTTATGAGGGTATTCCGCCTCCCTCCCACCCACTCCCATCTTCCCACCTTGACATTCCCCTTTAATGGGGCCTCTCCTCCCCCGATGGCCAGCAAGGCCCTCATCTGCCACATATGTGGTCCGAGCCATGGGTCCCTCAATGTGTATTCTTTGGTTGGTGGTCCAGCCTCCAGGAGGACGGGGGGGTCAGGCCAGTTGACACTGTTGCTCCCTCCATGGGGCTGCAGACTCCCTCATCTCCTTCAGTCCCTTCTCCCACTCCTCCATCTGGGACCTCACTTCAGTCCAGCGGTTACTATAAAGTGAAACTTGGGTATTCTGAACTTTTGGGCTAATATCTGCTTATCAATGAGTACATACCATATTTGTTCTTTTGTGACTGAGTTACCTCGCTCAGGATGATATTTTCAAGTTCCATCCATTTGCCTGCAAATTTCATGAAGTCATTGTTTTTAATAGCTGAGTAGTACTCCATTGTGTAAATGTACCACATTTTCTGTATCCATTCCTCTGATGAGGTGTTGGGAGCCATTAGAGCACAAGCTTGGCTTCTGACCTCACTCATTGTGTGAGAGCCTGACCTTTTGCACCAAGCTAATGTTTGCACAAGCTTGGGAATTCCTAGAATCGCTCAACCACAGAACGTCAAGATCAGATCAACCACAATAGGTTCCATTAGCAGGTGTTCACCCATTGTACAAACCTGATTATTGCTTTACCCCCTACCCTACCCTCCTGACCCCATTTTTCTTCCTCTTTTTACTCTTTATAAGCAGCAACTTGCTAGGAATAAAACAGACCTTGACAAATCTCTTCTTGGTCTTGCTCCTTTCTCTCGCCCGTTTCTCTTACAGGTTAGGGTCGTCCTCGACCACCGCGAATAACTAGGTCCTGCAGGTTGGGACAAGTGGCGCCCAGACGTGGGACTCAAGGCATGGACACTCTCCAGACGGACCCCTAGCCGGAAAGAGAGTCGCTGCAGCCCCTTGATTATTGCGAGATGCCTTTCACCGCTCATGAAAGTTAACCATCTCTGGTGAGTGTTTTCGTCTGTCTCATTTCGAAATGGGCCATATATTGTCTAAAGAGTTGGTCTTTATAAAAGACCTCAAGGTTTCCCTCAGGGAGAGAGGAGTTAGAGTTAAGAAAAAGGATCTTGTTAAGCTTTTTCTTTTCATTGATGAAGTTTGTCCCTGGTTTTTGGTCAACGGACCTGAGATTCATCGGAAAAAAATGGTAAAAAGTAGGTAGAGATTTAAATGAAAAGCTAGAAAAAGAAGGATCAGGTTCCATTCCTACTTCAGTTTTTTCATATTGGGGTCTTATTAGGGATATAGTGGAGGCTGCCTCGGACGATCCAGACAAGCAACATCTCTTGTTGGTTGCAGAGTTTTGTCTCCATCCTTTGTCATGCGCCGCTTCTATAGTTTCACTTCCCCCTGCTGAAAAACCTCTTTCGCGATCCACATCAGTTATCATTGATATGCCCAGTCCCACTAAGGAACCCTCATATCCGCCCCTCCCCAGGGAAGAAGTCCCTCCTAGTGCCCCCTTACGTTGCCCTGTTTTTGCCAAAACTAAAAGGATCCCCCCCCCCCAGATGATCCCCTAGACCCAGAAAATGCAAGTTCCTTGGAGGAAGAGGCAGCACATTATCACAATCCAGACTGGTCACCAGCTTTGAGGGATCCTTTATTTTGCCCCCCCCATATGGTATACAGACCTGTGCCCCTGCCCTTATGGCTATGGCACCTCTTCCTTCTAATGCTACCCTCCTGGAAGCTAAAAATTAGCTTTTAACTCAAGTTAGAGATTTGAGAGAAGTTCTTGATTTACAGAAACAGTTTGCCCAGTTTTTCATCAAATTATATTCTTTACGACAGTCCTTACACCAGACTGTTCTCTCCCCGCCCCCGGTCCTACCTAGTGCCCAGACAAAAGGAAGCAATAAGAAGCCCAGCAGGACAAAACATGCCAGTTTGACTTTTCCCATTCTGACTCGCTCTTCAAAATTGGCCACTGCAGAGGAGCCCCCCTCGTCCTCTAAGGACCCTCCCTCTGATGGCTCCCAACAGGGATCAGACAGCGAGGATGAGAACCGGCATCGGCACCGCCAATGCCGCTCAGCCGCTTGCCGCTTCACGCGAATTTCGTAAACTTCATTTTAAAAACTTAAAGGATCTTCATAGTGCCGTTAAGGCGTATGGGCCTAATGCTCCCTTTACCCTTTCAGCCCTTGATGCAATTTCCCGCGGGGGCTACTTAACCCCGTCAGAATGGATAAGGATAGTCCAGGCCATTTTGACACGTGGACATTTTTTAAATTAGAAGTCTGATTTTCTTGATCGCTGCCAAACCATAGCTGCTGCCAATTTAAAAACATTGCTCTCTCCTACTAATAATTGGACCTTTGAAAAACTTAGTGGACAAGGAAAGTATGCCTCAGAGGAGCGACAACAGTGCCTCCCCTTAGGACTCTTAGCCCAGACTGCCAGCGCAGCTCTTGCGGCCTGGCGTGCTCTCCCCCATATAGGATCCCCATTTGCCCCTCTCACCAAAATTTTGCAAGGAAGCCAAGAGGATTATAGTGATTTTGTTAGCCGCTTATTAGAAGCTGCAGAAAGGACTCTTGGGCAGGAAGCTAATGATGATAGGCTTGTTAAACAACTTGCTTATGAAAATGCAAACGCCGCTTGCCGTGGAGCATTGCGAGGCAAGACTAGAAATAAGACTCTTGATGAAATGATTTGCATATGCAGAGATGTAGATCCTATTTCCAACAAGATATCACAGACTGTGCATCTGGCCATTGGGGCAGCCATTCAGACCACGACTCCATCTCAACAGCCATCCAAAACAAGCTTTAAATGCAATCAACCAGGCCATTTTGCCCGAAATTGCCCTTCGTTGGCCTCTCCCAGCGGGGGGACTCTTGCCCGCCAGACACAACCTGCCACTTTATGTCCCAGATGTAGAAGGGGCAGGCATTGGGCAAATTCCTGCTGTTCCACTACAGACATTAATGGCCAACTCTTGCCTTCCCTTCAGGGAAATAGACAGAGGGGCCAGCCCCGGGCCCCACAACCCATTCCATTTGTCCAGGCCTCGGGGAACAGCCCACCTCAACCCAAACTCCCCTTCTTCGAGCCACCTCAGGAAGCGCAGGATTGGACCTCTGTGCCTCCACCTCAACAATATTAAAACCCGAGGATGGAGTACAAATTCTTTCTACTGGTGTTTATGGACCCCCACCAACTAATACTTATTTTTTAATTTTAGGATGTGCTTCCACCACACTTAAAGGCTTACAGGTTCACCCTTCCTTGATGGATAATGATTATACAGGAGAAATTAAGATTCTGGTCTCCTCTATCCAGGGTCCATTGTCCATTATGTCAGGGCAACGTTTGGCTCAGGCCTTACCATTGCCTTTAAATATTACTCAACCCGCTATTACTGGACCGAGAGGAACCACATGCCCTGGCTCCTCTGATATCTATTGGATTCAAGTTATGACTAGAGAACACCCTACCCTTACTTTAAAATTACAAGGAAAACCTTTTAAGGGCATTCTGGATTCTGGAGCAGACTCCACAGTGATATCTCAAGCCTTTTGGCCTAAAGAATGGCCCCTACAGGCCTCCATGACTCATTTACAAGGCATTGGGCAATCCAAAAATACTCTTCAGAGTACTCAATTATTAACTTGGGAAGATGAAGAAGGAAATCAGGGCTCAGTATGACCTTTTGTGGTCCCAGGCCTGCCTATTAATCTATGGGGCAGGGATATTCTCTCTCAGATGGGAGTCTTTAATGTGTAGCCCTAACACCATCGTAGCCCAGCAAATGTTGTCACAAGGATATCTCCCTGGACAAGGCCTAGGAAAAGAGGGACAAGGCCGTCCCTCGCCCATAATGACTGTCTCAAGGCCAGGACGGCCAGGCTTAGGATTTCCTAGCTATTTTTCATAAGGGCCATTGCTCCTCCTGCACACCAGGCAGATAGGATAACTTGGAAAGACGACTCCCCTGTCTGGATCTCCCTTCTAGAAAATTGACCACAGCCATAGAGTTAGTGCAGGAACAACTAGCTGCGGGACATATTGAACCCTCCACCTCTCCCTGGAATACCCCAATTTTTGTAATTCAAAAGAAAACAGGTAAATGGCGCCTACTTCATGACCTTAGGGCTGTAAATAAGACCATGATGCCAGTGGGAGCCCTACATACCGGCCTTCCCTCTCTGGTTGCTATTCCTCAAGGATTTTTCAAAATTGTTATTGATCTTAAAGATTGCTTTTTTTCAATTCCCCGACATCCTGAAGATTGCAAACGATTTGCCTTTAGTCTCCCTGTTGTTAATCATATAGGTCCCTCACCCCGCTTTCAATGGCATGTGCTTCCTCAAGGGATGGCAAATAGTCCCACCCTATGTCAAAAATATGTTGCACAATTTATAGATCCATTTAGAATAAAGTATCCTCATTTATATATCATTCACTTTATGGATGATATTTTATTGGCAGGACCAAATGAACAACAATTACAACTAGTTTGCCAAGACCTTATTCTGAGATTACAAAAACAAGGCCTC
>JAPYYD010003268.1:0-14352 GCA_028551405.1 Uromys caudimaculatus
GGATGCTGATTCCCCCAGAGGTTCTTTTGTTGTTAAGGATAGCTTTTGCTATCCTGGGTTTTTTGTTGTTCCAAATGAATTTGAGAATTGCTCTTTCTAAGTCTATGAAGAATTGAGTTGGAATTTTGATGGGGATTGCGTTGAATTTGTAGATTGCTTTTGGCAGGATGGCCATTTTTACTATATTAATCCTTCCGATTCATGAGCATGGCAGATCTTTCCACCTCCTGAAGGAATTTGTGCTGGGATTGCATTATATTTGGTCTTCTTTCTCTTTGTATTCAATATCTTTGTATAGAAATGATTCTGATATTTTATATTGATTTTGAATCTGTTATTTGCTGGGAGTAGTTTTCATTGCACTATTTTCTGGCAGGATTTTCTGAT
This sequence comes from Uromys caudimaculatus, assembly GCA_028551405.1. Taxonomy (NCBI): domain Eukaryota; kingdom Metazoa; phylum Chordata; class Mammalia; order Rodentia; family Muridae; genus Uromys; species Uromys caudimaculatus. Next base: position 388 of record JAPYYD010003268.1, read on the forward strand.
CATTACATAGGACAATATGTTTTCTGCAGGTACAGCATACAGAAATACCTTCTGTCCTCTTACATGGATCTGAAGTATGTTCTTATTTATTTCTCTAGCTAAGAAATTGAACACTATAATGAGTAGATGTGGAAACCATGCCTATGATATTTGTTCTGTTTTTTTAACTTATTTTTTATTTTTTGATACTTTATTTACATTTCAAATGTTTTCGCCTTTCCAGGTCTCCCCTTTGGAAACCCCCTATCCCATTCCCCTCCCCCTGCCTCTATGAGGGTATTCCCCCAACCATCCACCCACTCCCATCTTCCCTCCCTGGCATTCTCCTATACTGGAGCATCTAACACCCTCAGGCCCAAGGGCCTCTCCTCCTACTGATGGCCAACAAGGCCTTCCTCTGACACATATGTGGCCAGCACCATGAGTCCATCCATGTGTATTCTTTGGTTGGTGGTCCAGTTTCTGGGAACACTGGGGGGTCAGACCAGTTGACACTGTTGCGTTCTCCATGGGACTGCAAACTCCCTCAACTCCTTCAGACCCTTCTCCAACTCCTCCATCTGGGATCCCATGCTCAGTCTGATAGTTGCTGTGTATTGACTCTTGGGTATTCTGAACTTTTGGGATAGTAATCCACTTAATAGCGAGTACATACCATGTGTGTTCTTTTGTGACTGAGTTACCTCACTCAGGATGATATATTGTAGGTCAATCCATTTGTCTGTGAATTTCATGAAGTCATTTTTTTAAATAGCTGAGCAGTACTTCACTGTATAAATGTACCACATTTTCTGTATCCATTCTTCTGTTGAGGGACATCTGGATTGTTTCCAGCTTCTGGTTATTATAAATATGGCTGCTATGAACATAGTGGAGCATGTGTCTTTATTACATGTTGGAGCATCTTCTGGGTATATGCCCAGGAGTGGAATAGCTGGGTCCTCAGGTAGTATTATGTCCATTTTTCTGATGGTCTGTCAAATTGATTCCCAGAGTGGTTGTACCAGCTTGCAATCCCACCAGCAATGGAGGAGTGTTCTTTAGAGTATGTCCCTTATAGCTTTCATAAAATTTGTATAAAGATAATGCTATACATAAGAAATATGCAATGATTATAATTGCACTTTGGGGTTTTTTTTTTTGTTTTTGAGTGGATAATGTAGCTCCCCCCCCCCAGAACTCAGGAGGTGGAGACAGGAGAATGGGGAATTTTAAACCACCCTAGGATGTATACAATTGTTCTGTGTCAAAATACTCAATTAAGAAGTAATCACGTAAAACTTGAGGGCCTTTTGGGTACATAATTTAATAGATGTCCTTCTAAGAAGGGACAAAATCAACAGGGTTGTACTCACACAAAAGTAGGGCCACATGAGGACACATCTCTCTGCACAATAAGCAGAATGGCTTCATGAAAAACCAAACATTCCAACAACTGAATCTTGGACTTCCATGTTCCAAGTTGTAAAAGAATAAATTTAAATTGCTTAAGATCATCAGTATGTGTTATTTTACCACAATGTCTGTTTCTTTTCTTTTCTTTTTTTAAAGATATTTTATTTATTTACATTTCAAATGTTGTCACCTTTCTCAGTTTCCCCTCCAGGAACTGCCTATACCATCATCCCTCCCCTTACCACCCTGGCATTCCTCTACAGTGGAACATCCAGCCTTCACAGTACCAAGGTACTTTCCTCCCATTGATGCCAGTCTATGCCACCCTCTGCTACATATGCAGCTGGAACCATGGGTCCCTCAGTGTGTACTGTTTGGTTGGTAGTTTAATCCCTGGGAGCTCTGGGTTTTCTTGTTAGTTGATATTTTTTTTTCTTCCCATGGTTTTACAAACTCTTTCAGCTCCTTCAGTTCTTTCCCTAACTCCTCCTTTGGAGTCCCTCTGCTCAGGCCAATGGTTGGCTATGAGCATCTGCCTCTGCATTTTTCAGGTTCTGGCAGAGCCTCTCAGGAGACAGCTATATCAGGCTCCTCTCAGCAAGTACTTCTTGGCATCCACAATAGTGTCTGGGTTTGGTGTCTGTATATGGGATGGATCCCCAGCTGGGACAGTCTCTAGATGGCCTTTCCTTCAGGCTCTGTTCCTCAATTTGTCCCAGTATTTCCTTTAGACAGGCACAATTCTGGGTTAAAAATTTAAAGATGAGTGGGTAGCCCCATCCCTCAACCCAGGACTTTGCCTAACCTCTGGACATGTTCTGTACAGGCACTCCCTCCCCTTTGTTGGGTATTTCAGTTAATCTCATCCCTGTTGGGTACTTGGAGATTCTTGCTTTCCTGGAATCTGAAACTTGCTGGTGACTAACCCCAGTTACCCATCCCCCATTGCTACACACCTTGGTCAAATTCTTGACCCTATCATTATCAACTCCATCTCCTCCCACACTAGATCCTGCTCCCCTTTTTCCCCTTTCCCCTCTTCTTCTCCTTCCAAGTCCCTCCTACACTCTTACACCTTTGAGTGAGTATTTTGTTCCCCTTTCTAAGAAGGACTTCAGAATCCACACTTTGGTCTTCCTGCTTCTAGACCTTTATATGGTCTGTGAATTATATCTTGGGTATTCAGAAATTTGGGACTAATATCCACTAATCAGTGAGTGCATGTGTGTTCTTTTGTGACTGGGTTATATCACACAGGAAGATATTTTCTAGTTCCATCCATTTGCCTGCAAATTTCACAAAGACAATGTTTTTAATAGCTGAGTAATACTCCAATGTGTAAATGTACCACATTTTATGTATCTATTCCTCTATTAGTACTATGCCTAATTTTCTGAGGAACTGCCAGACTGATTTTCAGAGTGGTCGTACCAGCTTGCCATCCCACTGACAATGAAGGAGAGTTCCTTTTTCTCCCCATCCTTGCCAGCATCTGCTGTCACCTGAGTTTTTGATTTTAGCCATTCTCACTGGTGTGAGGTGGAATCTCAGGGTTGTTTGATTTACATTTTCCTGATGACTAAGGACTTTGAAAGTTTCTTTAGGAGCTTCTTGCTCATTAGATATTCCTCAATTGATAAATCTCTCTGTTTAGCTCTGGACCCCATTTTTAATAAGGTTATTTGGTTCTCTGGAGTCTAATTTCTTCAGTTCTTTGTATTTATTTGTCTTAGTCAGGGTTTCTATTCCTGCACAAACATCATGACCAAGAAGCAAGTTGGGGAGGAAAGAGTTTATTCAGCTTACACTTCCAATTGCTGTTCATCACCCAAGGAAGTCAGGACTGGAACTCAAGCATGACAGGAAGCAGTAGCTGATACAGAGTCCATGGAGGGATGTTCCATACTGGCTTGCTTCTTTGGATTGCTCAGCCTGCTTTCTTATAGAGCCCAAGACTACCAGCCCACAGATAGTATCACTCACAAGGGGCCCTCCCCCACTGATCACTAATTGAGAAAATGCCTTACTGCTGGATCTCATGGAGGCATTTTCTCAACTGAAACTCCTTTCTCTGTGATAACTCCAGGTTGTGTCAAGTTGACACAAAACCAGTCCGTACAGTACTGGATATTAGCCTTCTTTTGGGTGTAGGATTGTTAAAGATGTTATTCCAGTCTTTTGTTTGCCGTTTGGTCCTATTGACAGGGTCCTTGTCTTACAGAAGATTTGCAATTTTATGAGGTCCCATTTGTCTATTGTTGATCTTAGAGCATAAGCCATTGGTGGTCTCTTCAGAAAAATTTCCCATGTTCCTATGTGCTCAAGGCTCTTCCCCACTTTCTCTTCTATTAGTTTTAGGGTATCTGGTTTTATGTGGAGGTCCTTGATCCACTTGGACTTGAGCTTTGTACAAGGAGATAACAATGGGTCAATTTGCACTCTTCTACATAATGACTGCCAGTTGAGCTAGCACCATTTGTTGAATATGCTGCCTTTTTTCCACTGCATGGTTTTAGCTTCTTTGTCAAAGTTTAACTGACCATAGCTGTGTGGGTTCATTTCTGGGTCTTCAATTTTATTCCATTGATTTACCTGCCTATGTCTGTACCAATATCATGCAGTTTTTATCACTACTGCTCTGTAGTACAGCTTGAGGTCATGGATAGTGATTCCACCACAAGTTCTTTTATTGTTGAGAATAGTTTTTGCTATCTTGGGTTTTTTGTTATTCCAGATGAATTTGCTAATTGTTCTTTCTAATTCTATGAAGAACTAAGTGAGAATTTTGATGGGGATTACATTGAAACTGTAGATTGCTTTTGACAAAAATGGACATTTTTATTATATTAATCCTGTCAATTCTTGAACATGGGAGATTTTTCCATCTTCTGACATCTTGGATTTCTTTCTTCAGAGACTTAAAGTTTTTGTCTTACAGATTTTCTTGGGTAGAGTCACACAAGGTATTTTATATTATTTTTGACTATTGTGAAAGTGTCGTTTCCCTAATTTCTTTCTCAGCCTGTTTATCCTTTGAGTACATGAAGCCTACTGATTTGTTTGGGTGAATTTTATATCCAGCCACGTTGTTGAAGTTGTTTATCAGGTTTTAGAGTTCTCTGGTTGAATTTTCAGGGTCACTTAAGTATACTATCAAATCATTTACAAATAGTGGTATTTTGAGTTTTTCCTTTCCAATTTTTATCTTGTTGACTTCCTTTGGCAGTCTAATTGCTCTTGCTAGGTCTTCAAGTACTATATTGAATAGGTATGGAAAAGTTGGCAGCCTGTTCTAATCCCTGATGGAGTTTGTTTATATAGGGGATTACATTGATGGATTTCTATCACTGGGATGAAGCCTATGTGATCATGGCGAATGATTATTTTGATGTGTTCTTGGATTTGGTTTATGAGAATTTTATTGAACATTATTGCATTGATATTCATAAGGGAAATTGGTTTGAAGTTCTCTTTCTTTGTTGGATATTTGTGTTGTTTATGTTTAAGCATAAGTGTGGTTTCATAGAAGAAACTGGGTAGTGTTCCTTCTGTTTCTATTTGTGTAATAATTTGAAGAGTATTGGTATTAGGTCTTCTTTGAAGGTCTGATAGAATTCTGCACTAAAACCATGTGGTCCTGGCATTGTTTGTTTGTTTGTTTTGTTTTGTTTTTTGGTTGGGAGACTTTTAATGACTACTTCTATTTCTGTAGGGGTTAAGGTACTGTTTAAATTGTTTACCTGACTCTGATTTAACTTTGGTACCTGGTATCTATCTAGAAAATTGTCCATTTCATCCAGATTTTCCAGTTTTGTTGAGTATAGGCATTTGTAGTAGGATCTGATGATTTTTTTTAATTTCCTCAATTTGTGTTGTTATACCTCCCTTTTCATTTCTGATTTTGTTAGTTTGGATACTGTCTCTGTGCCCTCTGGTTATTCTGGGTAAGAGTTCACTATCTTGTTGATTTTCTCAGAAAACAGTTCCTGGGTTTGTTGATTCTCTGTACATTTCTTTTTGTTTCTACTTAGTTGATTTCAGCCCTGAGATTGATTATTTCTTGCTATCTACTCCTCTTGGGTGTATTTGCTTCTTTTTTTATTCTAGAACTTTCAGATGTGCTTTCAAGCTGCTAGTGTATGCTCTCTCCAGTTTCTTTTTGGAGACAATCAGCTATGAGTTTTCCTCTTAGAACTGCTTTCATTGTGTCCCATCAGTTTGAGTATGTTTTGTTGTCATTTTCATTAGATTCAAAAACTCTAATTTCTTTCTTTATTACTTCCTTGACCAAATTATCATTGAGTAGACTTTTGTTCAGCTTCCATGTGTATGTGGTGTTTCTGTTGTATTTGTTATTATTGAAGACAAGCCTTAATCCGTGATGATCTGATAGGATGCATGGGATTATTTCAATCTACTTGTATGTGTTGAGGCCTGTTTTGTGACTGATTATATGGTCAAATTCAGAGAAGGTATCATTAGGTGCTGAGAAGAACGTATACTCTTTTGTTCTAGGATGAAATATTCTATAGATATCAGATAAATCCATTTGGTTCATAACTTCTGTCACTTTCACTGTGTTCCTGTTTAGTTTCTGTTTCCATGATCTGTCCATTGATGAGAGTGGGGTGTTGAAGTCTCCCACTATTATTGTGTGAAGTGCAATGTGTGCTTTGAGCTTTAGTAAAGTTTCTTTTATGAATGTGGTTGTCCTTGCATTTGGAGCACAGATGTTCAGCATTGAGAGTTCTTCTTGGTAGATTTTTTCCATTAATGTGTATGAAGTGTCCTTCCTTATCGTTTTGATAACTTTTGGTTGAAAGTCTATTTTATTTGATATTAGAATGGCTTCTTCAGTTTGTTTCTTGGAACCATTTGCTTGGAAAATATTTTTCTAGCCTTTTACTCTGAGGTAATGTCTGTCTTTGTTACTAAGGTGTGTTACCTGTATGCAGCAAAATCCTGGGTCCTGTCTACATATTCAGTCTGTTAGACTATGTCTTTTTATTGGAGAATTGAGACCGTTGATATTAAGAGATATTAAGGAAAAGTGATTGCTGCTTCCTTTTTTTTTTTTTTTTTGTTAGAGGTGGAATTATGTTTGGGTTTGTTGAAAGAAGATTACTTTCTTGCTTTTTGTAGGGTGTAGTTTCCCTCCCTGTGTTGGAGTTTTCCATTTTTATCCATTTTTGGAGGACTGGATTTGTGGAAATCCACAAATATTTTGGATTCGTGTAAATTTATTTTTGTCATGGAATATCTTGATTGATTGAGACTTTTGCTGGGTATAGTAGCCTGGGCTGGCATTTGTGTTCTCTGAGGTTCTGTATGACATCTACCCAAGATCTTCTGGTTTTTAGAGACTTTGTTGAAAAGTCTGGTGTAATTCTGATAGGTCTGACTTAATATTTTACTTGATCCCTTTCCCTTACTGCTTTTAATATTCTTTCTTTGTTTAGTGCATTTGTTGTTTTGATTATTATGTGATGGGAGGAATTTCTTTTCTGGTACAATCTATTTGGAGTTCTGTAGGCTTCTTGTATGTTCATGGGCATCTCTTTTGTTAGGTTAGGGAATTTTCCTTCTATAATTTTGTGGAAGATATTTACTGGCCCTTTAAGTTGGGAATCTTCGCTCTCTTCTATACCTATTATCCTTAGGTTTGGTCTTCTCATTGTGTCCTGGATTTCCTGCATACTTTAGGTTAGGAGCTTTTTGTATTTTGTATTTTCTTTGACTGTTTTGTCAGTGTTTTCTATGGTATCTTCTGCACTTGAAATTCTCTCTTCTATCGCTTGTATTCTGTTGGTGATGCTGCATCTATGATTCTTGATCTCCTTCCTAGGTTTTCTATATCCAGGATTGTCTCCCTTTGCTATTTCTTTATTGTTTCTATTTCCATATTTAGATCCTGGATGGTTTTGTTCAATTTGTTCACTTGTTTGATTGTGTTTTCCTGTAATTTTTAAGGGATTTATTTATTTCCTCTTTAAAGGCTTCTACCTGTTTACCTGTGTTCTTCTGTATTCCTTTCAGGGAGTTATTTATGTCCTTCTTTAAGTCTTTTATCATCATCATAAGATATGATTTTAAATCCAAATATTGTTTTATGGTGTGCTGGAGGTATCCAGAATTTGCTGTGGTGGGAGAACTGGATTCTGATGATGCCAAATAGCATTGGTGTTTTTGCTTAGGTTCTTGCCCTTTCCTCTTGCCATCTGGTTATCTCTGTTGTTAGTCATTCTTGCTGTCTCTGACTGGAGCCTTTCCCTTCTGTGAGCCTGTGATCTTATGTGTGTCAGTACTCCTGGGAGACCAGCTCTCTCAGGGTGGTAATGGGGTATAGAGTATTGGGATCTTAGGTGTGTCTGCACTTCTAGGACAGCAGTTCTCTCTGGGAAGGATTTTGGTGTAGAGAGCAGTGTCACTGTGTTAGTTTCAGTGTGCTAATGGAAACTGGAAGGTTCCTGTCCCCAGCTGCTTCACAGATCATGTGGTCTGTGGGATCCTGGTGGTTCCCTCTTTGTTCTGTTATTGGAGAAAAAGTGGTGATCTCACCTGTGAACTTAGGAGTGGCATCAGTGTCCAGAGGATACAGACAAATAAATTATCAACAATATTTTCTAAAAGATATGAAAGTAAATCACCAAGAAAAGAGCAAAACAATCCCTAGTATGTGTATTGTTTTGGTAACTAGTTTTAACACATTGCCACCAAATGTTTGGCACCACAGAGGTACAGAAAATAATATGTATTTTCTTATAACTCTCTCAAAGAAAAAAGTCATATAATTACAAATTTATAGATTAGTTAGTCATTCTCAGGAATTATTAGTGCCAACCAACACATTTGGTGAAACACATAGGTAGAGAGCCCAGTGTAAGAACTCTGCACTGTCCCTTGTTCTCCACACACAGGTATGTAAGTTTATATATACCCACATCCAGAAACATGAAAACACACACACACACGCACACACACACACACACACACACACACACACACAGAGAGAGAGAGAAGAGAGAGAGAGAGAGAGAGAGAGAGAGAGAGAGGAGAGAGAGATGACAGACAGAGAGACAGAGACAGAGAGACAGAGACACAGAGAGAAACACAAACATGGACAGAGGGAGAATCATACAAACAGAGACAAACAAAGTGTTTAGAAGCTAAAACTGTGTATGAAGGCACATATGATACTCAATGGAGTGAACATCTTCTTTGCTTGAACACAGAGCTGTGGGCTAGCATTTCATTGAAGCTTAGCTGGACAGCACATACTGGATTCCTTCATATGGTCAGAATTATTGTAGTTACTGCTGTGAATTGAGAGTGGATATCCAGGGATGGTCACTTATTTCTCCAGACTGAGTAAGAGCTCATCAGACAGTTGTACTTGGAACATCTCAGGGCATTTTTTAAATACAGCAGTGCTCGAGATGATGGACTAACAAAGGGGCTGAATTTAATTTGAAAATTATAATCTTACTTCCTCAGAGAGGTGAAACAGTCATAAGATGTACTATGTTGATAGTGAAACACAAACCACCATCCTGTCACTCTCAAGGCCAGGAATTCCAATGAGTTTTGAGAACAGCAAATAAGCATGCAGAAATAGATAATAACATTGGTTAGAAATGTAAACTGTGTTGAATATTTTCTTTCACTGGGCAGTGTTGCATGTGTTTATGTGGTTGCTATTATATATAGGAACTTATACCTTAGTATTTCAAGTGAGTAACTGTAAAATTAAATTGTGTAGAAAACAGTGTAGGAACTGGGCTTTGTTTACATCGATGAGGTTGAGGTTGCAGTTCTAGTTGACTATCAGATTCTAGATTAGATGTTTTACTCAGAGCCTGTGATCCTGGCACAAACAGGCAGTAATTGTTCCTGAGTAAACAGTATGAGATAGCCCCCAGAATATACTGTTTCAATGAAAACCCCATCAAAAATCCAACTAAATTCATCGTAGACCTGGAAAGAACAATTTTCAACTTCATATAACACTATAACAAAAAACCCAGGATAGCGAAAACAATAAAAGAACTTCTGTGGGAACTCCCTGATCTCAAGTTCTATTACCTAGCAATAGTTATAAAAACTGTATTGAATTGGTACAGACACAGATAGGTCGATCAATGAAATAGAATCAAAGATCCAGGATCATACCCACACACTTACGGACACTTGATCTTTGTCAAAAACAAGGAGGGGACCAACAAATGATGGTTTAATCTTTCTTTGAAGGGGAAATAAAATAAATACTGAAGGAAAATGGAGGAAGAGATGTGGGGGGAGATAAGATGGGGAGAAAGCTAGGTATGGGAAGATCAGGTGTAGGGAAAGTAGGGGAGAGAAATGTTGGTAGTCAGTGCAGGGGCATGGGTAGGGGCATCTCTAGGTTATATCAAAGACCTGGGACAGGAGGAGATCTAAGAAGGTCTATGGGGACTACTCTATTTGAGACTCTTGGCAGTGGGGTGTAGGGATCGTGAACTGACCCCTTCCTGTAGCCTAGCAGGATTCCCAGTGGAAGGATAAGGACAACATTCCACCCACAAAATCTTTAACCCAAATTTAATCTTACCTAAAAGATATCCAGATATAAAATAAAGTAGAGATGGTGGCAGTGTCCAACAAATGACTGACCCAAAATGAAACCCTTGTCATGTTCAATAACCAATTTCTGACACTATTAATTATACTCTTCTATGTTTGTAGTCAGGAGACAAGCATAATATTTCTATAAGAGGCTCTATCCAGCAGTCAGTAGAATCAGATGTGGAGACCCACAAACAAACAAAAGAGAGGAATCTCTTCAAGTTATATGGTCAAGTTGAGGGAAGGATTCAGGGACTTAAAGAGGACAGGACATATGAAGACAAATGGAGTCAACTATCCTGGACTGGTGAGGAACCCCAGAAACTGAACCACCAACAAGAGAGTGATAACTGTCTAAATTTAGTGCCCAGCATATATGTGACAGATGTGCACCTTGCTCTTCATGTAGATGCTCCAAAAACTAGAGCAGAGGCTGCACATCAATCAGTTGCCAGCCTGTGTATTCTGTTTCCCTAACTGGACTGCCTTGTCTGGCCTCAGTGGGAGAGGATGTGCCTAGTACTGCAGTGCCTTGATGTGCCCAGAGTTTGCAGGGTGATACACATGGGTTCTCCCTCTTATCAGAGTAGAATGGGGGAACTGAATGAGGAGGAGGACCTGTGGGCAGATGATATTGGTATGTTGGGTAAATAAGTTACTTAATGAAAAAGAACACCAGAAGTTAGATACATCTTGTATCAAACCATATCTCATAAGCAATGGAATGATTATCATATTTACCTGCATACAGTGCTATCAACAGCATTTTAGAGACACTGAGATAGAACAAACTATTATTTGTGTGTATAGGATCATAGGTGTATAACAGCCTCTGTTGTCAGCTGGGACTAGACAACCAAAGTGGACATGTATCTGAAGAGACTTAGCAAGACCTCAGCTGGCACACATACATGGAGCATCTCTGGGGGGGGGGCTCTTCTAGGATGGCATCCTTGCATGTAGTTGCTTATTACAGGAGCTGTTTTTGTCATAATGGTCATCATCAACTTCATCTGAAAGGTAGAGCAGTCACAAGACCAAAATAACAAGAGGCAAACATACTACCTGATGTGTCACTCTCAAGGCCATGAATTCCAAACACAAATAATAGCATCAGTGAAAAATATCAAAACTGTGCTGAATATTTTCTTTCAACTGTGCAGGTTATGTTGTTACTGTTGTAAAACACATGCCTCGATTTTAATATTTCAATTGACTATTTATAAAAGAAAAATGTGTAGAGTAGCTGCAGTGTCTAGGCTTGGATATGGTTGCAGTGATGTATATATTAATAGCTTCTATATGTAAGGTTTTACACAGAGCCCATGAAAGAGGCAAGCAGATGCAGTGGCTTTTCCTGGGGGTACAAGATTAAGAAAGAACATAGAGTAATAAGGATTTGGATATAATTTGAATAGGCAATGTCAACAGGGAGGACATAGTTGAACTCAGGTGCATGTACTAGAGAGCAGGTGCCTCTATATTGACATATTGTAATTTGTCTGATGATCATATGAAGCTTATTTAGCAATTCCCAGTGTTCAAAGTGACTGCAGAGTCCTGTTCATGTGTGACATCTTCTTTCAGACAATGTTCTCTTAAATGAGGAGCAAGGACCACTAATTACCCTTATGCTACAGCATCAGCATAGGTTCAGCTTTTGACAGCTCATGTCCTCTTGAATGAGGATTCCTTTTTGACATCTCAGAGACTTAATTATGGTAACATACATATATTCACATGCACAAACAGAAATACAACTTCTGCCTTTCTTAAAATCTCCTAATCAATTTCTGATAGAAATAGAATTCAGAAATCATCACATATGAAGTCCAAAGGAATCTGGAAAGAGAATGAAGTAATCTCCAACAGGTAAATTCTGCTCTGAGGGATGGGAGCACTATTCTTGGGAGCAATGGCACCTACATTAATATCTGACTTTTTCAAGGGAGCACCAAGGGTATAAGAGTGTGGGACTTAAAACCATGCCAGGAAGCTTGGTGGGTAGAGAGGGTTTAGATCCAGAGACTTGATGGGCACACACCTGAGACTTAGTCAACTCCCTGATCCCTGTCAAATGCCTGGCCTAGGACAAGGTCCATGCTCCCCACATAAGGAGAGCACATGACCTGTGGTCAAGTAGGCCCAGAATAGAGATCTCCGTGCTAATGAGATACTTAGAGAGTCTGATGGCTTAGTGAATAAACTTTCCTTCTCAGACATTCCTCCCTGCAAAAGGTATTTAATCTCTGATCAGACCCTGAGAAGGAGGGTATACATCCATTTTGCACCATGAATCATCAATAAACAATTTAGAACCATGGTCTGTCTGCTTTGTCTACTGCTGACTCTGCCTACAGAGCCTCTGCTAAAACTCCATAGAAGGCCCACCTGTGCTTCCAGCTTACCTCCCCCAAGCTAAGGACAATCATCAATTAGCAAAGCAGGAACTCCCAGCTTCGGACTCAGGCTAAAGGAGGTCTTTAACCTGTGGGTCTCATGACTCAATTCTTGGACTCCCAATGGGGCCTGGATGTCCAAGGTTCTGAAACCCACATGCCTTGTTGCAAGCCTGGAGACACCTTAGCCATCTCTGGTTTTGTCCCCATTTCAGACTGCATTTTCTCACCTCCAAAATGCTTGGGTGCTTCCCTACAGTCCAACACACACCCTGTGGCAGCCTAGGGAAACATAGTAAATCACTTCCTTCATCTCTTGCATCTGTGGTAGCAGTGCTCAGCTGCTGGGCCAATGAAGTCCCAAAAAACAACATAAGGGCATCAGGACTGCTCCATCTAGGGTTAGCTCATTTAGCTCCTTTTCCCACATGGAATCCTAGGCTTAACCTGTACAAACAGTAGAGAAGCACATGGTGATATCAGACAAAGATTTAAGAACCCAGAAGTGAATACCATGCCTCTTCTAGTATTTAGCTTCATATCAACAAAAAAGAGATTCACCCACTCTATTCAGTGTGCAATGATCTAAGATTCTCTAATAGTTTACTTAGCACACATAATATACCCAACTGAAGATGTTTATGTAGGGATTTCTTTTTATGTAAGTGTCACTGTTTTAGAGATGCTAGTCCATGATGCAAAGAAAGGTCTGTACAACCAAGAAATTAACATCTTTTTGACAGTCAACAGAGAACAGGACAAAGAAAAAATTCAGACAAACACATGTAAAACAAGGGTCTCAAAGACCTTTTACTTTAAGTATCCCCACTACCTAACTCTTATCACTACTCATTAATGACATCATTTTTTAAGATTAAGCTAGACTCTCAAGAGATTCAGGATCCATTCAAATCTGTAAAAGGTATTAAACAATCCCATGGAAGACTTCCTGAAATGTTATTTATCCGTTTCTTACTAAATTCATGTTGGCAACCTAGGTGACCCAACAGAAGCTTCCTTTCCATTATCTCTTGTGACATAGTTGAATACTACACAGGCTACCAAGAATCTTTTTTTTTTTCCTCCTTTTTTATTTTTGATACTTTATATACATTTCCAATGTTTCCCCTTTTCTGAGTCTCCTCTTTGTATACCCCCCATCCCCTCCCCAACCCACCTCTAGGAGGGAATTCCACCTCCCACCCCACACCCCGTCCACCCATCCCCATTTTCCCGCCTTGATATTCCCCTTTACTGAGGCCTCTAACATCCTCAGGCCCAAGGGCCTTTGGTCTCTCCCTGATGGCTATCGAGGTCATCCTCTGCCACATATGTGGTCCAAACCATAAGTCCATCAATGTGTATTCTTTGGTTGGTGGTCCAGCCTCCAGGAGGACCGGGGGAGGAGGGGGAGGTCAGGCCCATTGACTCTCTTGCTCCCTCCATGGGGCTGCAAATTCCCTCAGCTCCTTCAGACCTTCCTCCAACTCCTCCATCTGGGACCTCACTCTCAGTCCAGCGATTACTGGTAAGTGAAACTTGGGCGTTCTGAACTTTTGGGCTAATATCT
>JAPYYD010003269.1:0-14351 GCA_028551405.1 Uromys caudimaculatus
AGGGAGTTTGCAGCCCCATGGAGGGAGCAACAGTGTCAACTGGCCTGACACCCCCCACCAGGTCCTCCTGGAGGCTGGACCACCAACCAAAGAATACACATCGAGGAACCCATGGTTCGGACCATGTATGTGGCAGAGGAGGGCCTTGTTGGCCATCAGGGGGAGGAGAGGCCCTTGGGCCTGAGGGTATTAGAGATCCCAGAAAAGGGGAATGTCAAGGTGGGAATATGGGAGTGGGTGGGCGGGTGGTGGGAGGTGGAATAACCTCATAGAGGCGGGGAGGTGGAGAGAATAGGGGGGTTTCCAAAGAGGAGACCTAGAAAGGGGGAAACATTGGAAATGTAAATAAAGTATCTAAAAATAAATAAATAAATAAATAAATAAATAAATAAATAAATAAATAAAATATTTTAAACTGAATTCCAATCAATTAGGAGGAACCTTAAGACATCTTTAAATAGCCATAAATATTAAACTGGAGAAATAAGATCGTGTTATATAAATTGTATGTTATACATATAAAGTTTTATGTTTAATACATTTTTAAGATGTAAAATATGAGTATTATCCACTCCAGTTCACCAGGAAGAGAAGAATTGGTTCATGCCTTTGGGTTAAATCGATTATTTAAGAAGATATTGAAAAATAATTTTGCTGAAACCAGATGTACTATTTGATGAAATCATCATCCTGTTGGCAGTAGTTTTGCCATTTAAAAAAACCATTAACTTACAGATTTATTCATTTATATATTTTTAAATGTTTATTAAGAATCATTTTCACTGATAAAAATAGAAAATAAGCACATGAAAAATCAAGGTATAAAAATGAATTCATAGAAGCTGCAGAGATAGCTAAGAAATTAAGAGTACACATTGTTTATGTGGAAGATCTGTTTCTCCACTGTACCATGTTCTGCAGGTCACTACTGGTTTTAGCTGAGCTCCATCGAATGCACACCCTCTTCTAGTCTCTGTCTGAATTACACAAACATGAACAAGACCAAATACAGATACACAAACATCTTTATTCACAAATAAACATAATAGAATATTTAAAAGAGCTTCTTTCTTTTTTCAGTTTAAATATGTCTGTATTTAGGTAGAGGCATTGTTTTATATGACAAAATGATGTACATGTTTATTTTCTAAGTATCTATATACTTTATATAATTTTGAAAAATTTTAAAATGGAAATAATAAAATGTTTTCTTCTTTTTGTGTGTGTTATTAATTGTTTTATTATTATTTTAATTTTTAATGTCCAGGAGCTGGAAATGTCCAGATGTCCCACAAAAGAAGAATGAATTCAGAAAATGTGGTTCATTTACACAGTGGAATACTATTTAACTATTAAGAAAGAGAACATTATGAGTTTTGCAGGTAAATGGAAGGAAGTAGAAATTATCACTCTGAGTGAGGTAACTCAGACCCAAATGTTTTATTTTTTTCTGCAACAAAACCTCAAGGGAATTTATGAAATACAACCAGAAGCACATAGCAAGCAGTGACCTTTCGAGACTTTATAATGCAATGTGCATAAAACTGAACAAGTGAACACACATGGCATGAACACTAAGACAAGTGTCAAACAAGCTTTAAATTGGGAACTTCAGCCAATTTTAACTACAAATCAAAACACATGCAAAAAATGAGAACTGTGTCAAAAATACACTTATTAATATGAAAAAAGTGGTCAGTGGTGATGAACAAGCAGCCACCTCACTTTTAATCAATAATGTCAATATATGTAAACTAAAAATACTGTCCTAAAGATCATTTGCATGAGCTTCTACACGACATGAGAAGTATAGCCAAAATAATTAATTTTTTAGAATATAGATTGAACAGCAAAATTCAGAATAGGTACCAGTGCGACTCAAAACGAGATGGAATGCCTCTTCACAAATCCCAAGAGACAAAGTGTCTACAAACTACAAATAGACATGGTTACCAAACAGCTTTCTCATTTGTCATTTGTATGTTTTTAAGTGCAAACATCTCTTCCAGCAAATGTGAACCACCTTGTAGCTTAAATTACAGCTTGTCACCACTACTGCAGAACTACACATTTATCTTGAAATAACATTTGGAACATATAAAGGAAAACCTTTTCTCCCACATGAATACATTCTTAAGTATTTTAAGGATATTTTGTTGTTGTTGTTGTTATTGTTAAGATTTATTTGGTTAATTATTCATATACTTTCTTTATTGTAAAGAAATAACAACTGATGTATGGGGCACTTTCTCTGTTGTTCCATCTGACTTTCCTCTCACACGTTAACATCCAGTCATGCTTCTTCCATAGTAAATGTAATATAGACTACATATACACACAATGCCTAAAATATATTTTTCTACAATCTCCAGGCTATAGAAAATATAATGATAGCAAAGTCTTACACATATTTAATTCCCACCGGCTGTCTTTGGACATTAAAATGTGAAAATTCACAGACATCTCATGGCCAATCATACATGAGTTATGTCCAATGTTATTTTTTATTTTTGCATTTTTCTCCATTAATTAATTAATTTATTCATTTTACATCCATTTTGTCTACCCTTTACAAAGTCTTTTTCCCATCTCCTTATGCTCAGAGAGGGTGGGGGAACCCTGGGTATCCCCCATCTTGGCAGATCCAAATAGAGAATTGTTCTGAATCACAATTTAGAATTTATTTTGCTTTGTTCTGTTTGAGATTCTAGATATAATATTATTATAAGTAGTTTTCTCTTTAAGAAAATATCAATGTTACATAATAAAATTCAAAACGAATGTAATGGTTGCTTATGTTATATTTGTCTTTTTGCTTCTCAAAGTTCAGATTCTATCTCATTTCTTGTTTTACCAAGAAGATATTTAATGTATATATCCAGAAATGCAGCAAATGACTTCATGTCTTTATTACTTATTTACTTTTACAAGTTCCATAATGTACTCGAATTAGGCAATTAATTGTGGGGCATAGTGTCCTAGAATATACGAGTTTGATGGAAAAGTTTCAATAAGTTAAATTTTAGGATCAGGATTACACTTAAAAAGAATCAAATTTTAGAGTCTTAGAATATAGTTCAGTGATAGAGTGAATTCTTAGCATGTGTGCTTGCTTGGTTTCATGCATGGCATACACAAGAATTCAAATTTTATAATCACTAAATCTTAGTATTATATGACAACTTCAAACTACAAGAGAAGGGTAATCAATTTGTTACAATTCCTAGGATATTGTCTTCTTTATTGTTGTCAATTACGTTATTTTAATTACTGTATATAATTAGACATCCCATTCACAGGAAATTGATAGTTTGAAATCGTTCTTGTCAGTTTCAGAGAATGATGAATGTGTGTAAATTGCTTGTGTAAAAACTATAGATGGTTAAAAACATTAAAGTGTTTTATTTTGTTCTCCTACGTCCTGGATGATAGTATGCTATCATCCTATCAAAACATGCTACTAATTAGATAACCTCAGATTTCACACTACAGGACTTTTAAACCAGTCATATTATATGTGGCTTAAAAAAAAATCATGTATCTTGCTGAAAGATAGTCAAATTGCAGAGGTATTTAGATTATGAATGTTGGATTTAAAATAACTATGATTACTATGTCAAGGACTTTAATAAAAACATGCCCAATTAATGCATGCATAATGTAATCAGAGAGGTAAAATACTAATAATCACAGGGAAATGATCGGTACTATCAACAGTATAGTAGAAAAAATAAAATGGCTAATAAATACATAAGAAGGTCCAATATAATTTATATTGAAAGTCTACATGGAAGAAACAAAATATTTATGACATTTTGTTGTTAAGTAATACTTAGAGAAAATATATATTTGAAGAAATTGAGAAATAATTGTATACTATATTTTACTGCTGATTCAACAGCAACATATTAAAATATGGCATATTTGATGTTATCTATCAAGATCTAAATGCCTAATTGCTAATATACTTTAATCCTATAGCTTTTAAGAATTCATTATTCTAGACACACCATAAACATATCTGACATATATGACAGTTAATATTTATTGTCAATATGACAGTATCTAGAATCACCTAGATGACAAGCCTGGGCATATCTGAAAGGGGTTTATAGATTAGATTAACTGAGGTGGGACAACTGCTTCTAAGTGTATGTGGTACCATCCCATTCACTGAGGTGCAGAACTGAATGAAAGGACAACTTAAGCTATGCACAGGAGTTCGTTTTTCTCTACTTCTAATCTGTAGATGCAATAAGATCAGCTGCCTCACATACCTGTATTCATGACTTCCCTGCAAGAATGGACTGTAACCTCCCATCAAAAGCAAAGCTAATACCTATAGCATATCTGAATGCTCAAACATTGTTTATTTTTAGCTATTTACTATATGCATAACTTTGAAGACATTTTATTGTAATCAAATAGACTAGTGTCTAGTACTATTATAAGGTTTACTATCTGACTACTAACTTGCATTTCTTAACCATCCCAAATATTTTGTAATTAAAGCTTTCAAATGAACTCGAACATTACATTGTGTCTTTAAGAATTATATAGGCATAATTTTTCACATAAAATTGAAAATGTATATACCATTATATGTATCAAAATTAATCCTGAATTTGTATCAGTATACAATAACCTATACCAATGCATCAAAAATAACCTTATTTTTGTTCAATTTATAAAATTCTGTACCAATGTAACAAAATATCACTTCAATTTTGTATCAAAATTCAAAGATCTCTACCACCATAAGATTATGGCTATAAAATGAAAATAAAAACATAGCTAAATCTGTCCTTTCTAAGGTGCTCTTGCCATAGTTTATGTCACAGCAATGGTAAATGAATAAAAATATGTTCATAATATCCAAGGTAGTTTTAGAAATAATAGTTACAGAAAGTTAAATATCTCAAGGTTGGTAACGTATGGAACCAGGGTGTATAGAAATATAGAACTCACAATTAACACTCTATACCCTATTACTGTTCTCCATTGAGAAGAGGTTCTGATGTATGGTTTTCCAACAGTCTTAATGTAGATTTTTCCCAACACGAGACTTTGTAAGCTATCAAGTGAAGTCACCTAGGATAGACCTGGAAAAGATATCCATGCTTGACTCTCACAAACCTAGCTCGCCACTCCAGCACATCACTGCATATAATAGCTTGTCAGATGACCAAGAACTCAATATCTCTTATTGAGTTTATGCTCCCAGAAATTGTAGTGAGTAGAGCCACTGATGTATTTCACAACGATGGACTGAAGTGAACTCAATGATTAAAACACAAGCTGAAGATGAAGAAGAACAAAACTGAAAGACCAAGAGACTGAACAAGAAGAAAATAAGCAAATATCTTCTTATTTAGTTAAAGGAGATAAAATAAAGAATCAAATAGAATGTAGGTTAATGAGATTTTACCAGGACAGTTCAGGAAATTATGGAAGTTTGGTTATTTACAACCTGGAACTTTATCTCATAATAAGAGAACAGCTACTGAGGAATTGAATTGGTTTTATCAGAAATATATTTCATTTTTATCACAGAGAAAATCTGCATTAAAAGAATAAATTTAGAAGTGTATCAACAACATTTCAGGAACTAGTGTGCTATTCAACAATCAAGTCAAGGTTCTTAAAGGCCCATGTCCACTGGTACACACACTTATCCACATACGACAGGGATTCCTTCTTTTTCTAGCACTTTTTCATGCAATACTTTCAAATCATTTCCAATGCCATGATGGCACTTTCTTCTTTGGCTTTCCTTTGAGATCTGCATCAGGGCCTCCAACCCTTGGGTGATGCTTCTTAGACATGCTGTTCTTGAGCTTGAACTCAGTCATTTGTTCCTACATCTTTAGCCTGATGTAGTGTCACTCACTAGTGAAGAACTTGCACTTTGCATGGATTTTCTCTTTTACTTCATTGACTACCCAGCAATTTTTATCTAATTAGTTTTCAGCTTTCTTAAATCTGACTACACAGCTTCCATTTTCCCCTGTATGTCCTTTATCTTGGACCTGGCCTTTTTTTAGTTCGTGGTGTATTGTATGAATGCTCCCCGTGGGAAGGGTCTATCCCTCTATTAAGTTAACCCCTCCATGTGCTTCAGGAAGAGCCTATTCTCCTTTTTCAGCTGTACCAGACAGGTTAGTCCTGAGTTGTGCATGGCAGTTTTACCACTACAAGTATTTCAAAGGTTAGTGCACTCTTTTGTGACTGGCCCCAAGCTTGTCTAGGGGTTCGTCATACAGAACACTGACGCTATCTTATTACCTGCTGCTAATGCTGGATCCCAGTCCTTGCTGAACCATCTTTTGCTTCAGCAGTTTCCTGTTCTCTTGGTGTCGCATGCTCAGAATATTTTTCTGCTGAAATGGAAGTGGAGAATGTGACAGAAGTTGGTCTACATCGTCACCTTCTCAAATCTCTTCAAGTTGTTAGTGTGCTTATGGTATAGAATCTGTACATCGGAGATGTTCCCCTCACACACTGGATCTTCAGCATTTCATAGCTGGGTTCAACCTGTGGCAATGATTTGTATTTTTGTGTTTGTTCCCAGGTTGACTTCTGGGTAACACAGAATGGAGGCATGCACAGCTCATTCCTCCCGGATCATTAGTGTAGGTGAAAAGACAGTTTCTATGCCCTTTCAGCTCATGGGCAGCTCACTGTGCAGGAGCAACAGGGCTTTCCCTGCAGTTCCTGGAGACAGGTAACCATAAGTAAAATTGAACTGTGACTGTGTTCTCAGTATTATAACTGAACAGCTCAGGCTCCTCATCTTTATTCTCCTACTCACACACAACCATGTCCATCCTTTAGAGCATCTGTCAGAGGGTATAACTTAATAGACTTGGCAGATGAGGTTTCTTCCTTTTACCATGGGCCTACCCAGCAACAGTCTGATCATTAGAGATATTCAAGGGCTCTCTACTTTTTTAACTACCTTGGAAACTAAAGGAATATAGAAATACATATTTCATTTACTTCTATTGGGATCACAATAACATGAATTTGTTTCATCCAGGTCAATATATTGATGTCTTAATACTCAATCTGGTAATTTTGGTAGGAGACCAATTAGATCACATGAATAGAACCTCATGGTTGTGATTAGTGAATGTATAGGCACAGACACTAGAGAATTTGTTTACTTGCCTGTGTCCTCTGCAAACTAGGAAAAAGGCAATTATCAAGAACTTAATCATGCTGCCATGATGACCTTAAAATTCTAATTTTTAGAAGGGTATGAAGAACAAATGCTTCACATTTCAGTTGCTGAGTTAATGAAGTTCTGTTGAATTAGACAGAACTAATTAATACAGATTATTTTCTAATTTGATACAAGTAAATAACACTGTATTACATCTATATGCTACTTCATATATGTTAGTTCATCATATAGGCAGAGACAACTGTATAGAAAGAATTAGCTCAAGATGTAGGCATTCTATGAGTTAAAAAATTAAGGTTTTCTCAGATGTAGAATGGCAAGTCAAAACAAAACAAAACAAAACAAAATCCAGAAAAACATCACAATGGGAGAGGATTTTTCTCCAGATAAAAAGTTCTTTGATTCTTAGGTCCAACAAGGTACCTAGTTTCAGCTTTTTTAGTGAGGTTCTTTCAGGTTGATATCTTTGTGATAGACTACTGTAGCAGAAATAGCATGAAACTATTCCCTTGAGATGAATTGACAAAGTAGATCTACTTTTCCCAGGGTTGGCAGAGGATATATTATTTTACCTTTTATTGCTGCTGATAGCTATTTTAAAGAAAGATTGCTCAGTTTTAATGTTGAGCAGTCTAAAATGATTTCAGGACCTAGGAATAAAAGTCAGTTCTAAAAAATCCTTTGGTCTTATGCCAACATGTCTGTAGATATATCTTATTAGAAAATTGTTTAACTATGTCATCACGATCTAGTAAAATAAAATGCATATTGTTAATGGGTAAAAAGTGCTTGGCAGTTTATATACATATATACAGACTGTTCCTGCCTGTCTGTGTTAACTAAGAATTTTATAAAGAGGAAGTGGAATCGCAGTGGATTTATAGCAGTGGAAATTGGATGAACTAAAGTGGCGTTTGAACAGTTGCATATGGAGACAGAGCTGTAACTGTAAATGTTCACCTAGCGCCTGAACAGTTTTATTTTACTGGTCACTGGATGATATAGTGAATACAAAAAGGAACACTTGGGAAGGAGAGCATTATGAGTCTCGATGGTTTCTTATTAAAAATAAACTGATCATCTTGACTAAAATATCTACTAAATAATTACTAAATGACATCATATTGAAATTTGTTCTAAAGAAATATTTTGTCTCCAACCATTATGTGAAAATTCAGAAAAATCAGATTCAGAATTAGTTTAACCATTGGTACTCACACACTTGACAGGTTAGCCCATTTAACAGTAGCCTTTCTGTGCTTTTCTAAACAATGTTCTACTTTGTTAGAGGATGTTTATTCTCTCAGGTAATTAATACTGCAATTAAATAAAATTATTTAATTAATATTGACCTTGCACATTACAGTAAATATATCA
The DNA here is from genome assembly GCA_028551405.1 of Uromys caudimaculatus. Classification (NCBI taxonomy): domain Eukaryota; kingdom Metazoa; phylum Chordata; class Mammalia; order Rodentia; family Muridae; genus Uromys; species Uromys caudimaculatus. The sequence goes on from JAPYYD010003269.1 coordinate 8,564, forward strand.
TCAAGACAAAGTGTACTTGTTTGAGAAGATTCAAATGAAACCAGAATTTAAAATACATAACTTAAAACTCATTGGGAACAATGTTGATTTTACTGGTTTCTGGAGATTATGTGGTATAGTTTTGAAATAAAGTAAAAAATCCAATGTAGTTTAAAATTCCAAGAGGTTTGAAATAACAGATTTGCAACCATTCATAATTCTAAACACTTAGATCTGATAACTAAAATACTGCAGAATCCCTCAGATTTTCTAAATTTGAAAGAGATAACCTATTTTTCATTCAGAATAATCTAGAGGTTACAAAGCATATAAGCACAAAAGTATCATGAGAAGCAAAACTAAAAAAATATATTTTAATGAAAAATTTCTTGTTTTAAAAATAATGCTTGTTAAAGACATGTACCTACAAAACAATGTGGAAGAAGAAAATTATCTTCAACATCACAAGATAATTAACCTTAACTTATGATTCTTCTTTCCAGCCAATTATGGGTCAGGGTTTATGCCTAAAACAAGGACTGCACACCATATGGACCCCTTTTCTGTTTCTGCAGCATCATGACTACATAAGCAGATTTTTATTTGACAAACTATCTTCTATATGTTCTTTGTATAAAGTTGTAGTTTGTCAAAACAATAAAAGAATAATAGGAACTAATACTACATTTACCAGGATTTTAGTAGCTTGATCATGTAAAGTATTAAATGGATTGAGATGTTATAAGGTACACTGTAATTCATTTGCAAACTTTTGGCCAGAAATTTTTTAACAAATGAGAATGTTCTAATCAATATTCCTTGATGTAATTGCCCAAGGTCAATGGCATTGTTGTGTTGAGACCACACAGCATTTAGATTGTTCTCACACAGTTTTCACCAATATTTAGATTCACTGTAAGCCAAATCATACTTACAAATATGAGTAAAATTATACTGGTGATTCATTGTCAATCGATATATAATAGCTTGCCCTTGTGTAATCTAATCAATGCAATCCTCAGACATTTATTCTTTCTGAAGAATCTGTTTATGTTTCATCTGTTCCTGAAACATTTTTAACTGGGTTGTTTTTAATCTGAGCTGTTCATACTCCATGTCTAAGAGCCAATACACCTTTCCTAGCAGCCGATATTGCAGTGAGTGTTAAGATGTCAGCAATTAAAAATCTTATAAAAGTTTTAATTATACATTTTACTACTATCTATAATTCCCTAAATATTATATATATATATATATATATATATATATATATATATATATATATATATATATATATATATATATATACTTTTAAAGCAATCCACATAAACGAAGGTTGTTTTCACATCTTAAGAGTAGAATTAAAGATATTTTAACAATATTGTTAGTATATTGAGCTAAGTGGCAAAAGGTACATGGAATATGGTACATTGTTTTTGCATAATTAAAAGAAGTTTGGCAAATGGGTTTAGAATAGAAGTGTTATACAGTTTACATGTAGTTAAATTTCAGGAAAGTGCCCCTTTGGTATCAGAGTCTTGTCTTTTGGTATCAATTCACCTTGTGGCTTTACTACTCCTGCTGACATCCAGAGAAAACATGTAAATTAAGCAATTGCAGAGTTTAGGCTCCAAGTTATGAGGGAACTAGAATTCAGACGTTTGCTAGGCCCTTGAGAGAATTCTTATAGAACCACATGTTTGGAAAAACTTCCTGGGATTTTATGATGTAACTTTGTAGATATAAATTAGGGTAAAATTAAGAGAAATTATTTAAAAATTTTTCAAAGTATAAGTCACTAGAAAAGAAAGCAGAGCAGAGGCAGGAAAGAGCTAAGGGGGTCCTGGTTCTATACCAGAAGTGGAGTCTGCAGGTAATGGAGGTATTTGGTTTAAGGATGGACTGTTGTAAACATAGTGCTATAGAATAAAGACTATGTCTGAAGAGGTTAGAATGGAGGACAGGAGGGTCAGTAAAAAATCAACTGCTTGTGTCCCAGCCCCATGTGGCTAACACGGATGCCTGGTAGAATATGTGGTCTGTGGCTTGGTGGCTGATACAGGAAAGGAACACTGAGATGGTAGTTGGCACTTAGCTAAAGGGATGTTACATTATCCTACGATGTGCTGTTGACCAGGAAATGCAAGTAGAGTGGAAGAAGGGGGCCCTGCTGGCAGGATGCAGTAGAAGAAGATCAGAGGTCTCACTTTGTCATCTTAATAAATCAAATAGAATATGATTTTAAATATTTAATTAACAAAATATTTTTTCTTGAATGCAATTTAAAAGTATCTTTGGATATCTCAAAAATAGTTTGGGTAAGTTTCCAACTGTAATTTAGGAGAATTTCATTACCTTCTATATACATCCACAGAAAACATACCAAAAACATATCAGACTGACAGTAATTCCTTATGAATACTATAGCAAGTAAAATCTTTGACTACTAACATTGCAGGAAACAAATGTCACTATTAAATTACCTAAAAGTATCAAAATAACATGATGCTATAGTGTAAATTAGGATAATTTTACTTTCATTTATAGATTTTAAATTACACTAATTATACACATAATATAGTTTCTATGTGTCTCAAATATTTGATTATTTTTACTACATGCTGTTTAACATGAATATGGGTCTTGAAATTATGGGAAACATCATGCTTCTAACTTGCTTTATGAGACCATAAATTGCAGTTTTGCTGTTAACATTATTAGTTTCTTATTTTCCATAGGCCTTATTATTTATTTGTTTTCCATGATTTTTCCTTAATAAAAGTAAATTAAAAGATTTGAATACATTTTATTTCATTTCTAATTATTGTTTTTAAATTTTAAAGCAAAAATTTAACATAAGCTTCAAAAATCCAAAGTTTATGCAAAAGATCTTAATTTTTCATGAGCTGTTTATGTTTATGTTTATATTTATTCTTTCTGCATACTGAACAATCTATTTCAGTATTTTCTTTTCATAGGTATTTGGAGAAGTTATAGTATTTGATCATTTAATACTTTCTGAGCAAACTCACAATTCTAAAGTAGATTCCCATGAAAAAAGGCTGTCTACTCTTTCATGGCTATTCAATATAATAACTGAAGTTCTGGTTGGAGTAATAAGGTAACTAAAAGAGATCAAGGCATTACAAGCAAGAAAGGAAAAAGTCAAAGTATTGTTGTTTACAGATGATATGACTGTGTATATAATGAACTGCAAAGATTCGTTCAAGGAACTCCTAATAAACATCTTCAGTAAAGTGGCTGAATACAAGATTTACTATATATAGTAAAACAGGGAAACAACACCCTTCTCAATGACCAAAAATAATAATAATAAAAGTCTTACAGCAACACTAATTACTTGTACAACAAAAACCTCAAGTCTTTGAAGAAAAAAATTTAAAAAAATATTAGAAGATGAAAAATCTCTCAAGCTCGTGACTTGATAGGATTAACATATTAAAAGTGGCATCTTATTGCATTTTGATGAAATCCCCATCAAAATTCCAACACAATTCTTTACTTAGATTACCCAATTTCATATAGAAAAACAAATGCAATCTTCAATAGTAATTCAAAAGTAATTCTGTGCAATAAAAAAACATCTGGAGTTATCAACATCCTTTATTTCAAGATGTTCTTCAGAACTATAGCAACAAAGCACCATGGTTTTGGCATAAAAACGGACATACTGTTAAATAGAATCAAATCAAGGACCCAGAGGTAAATCCATACACCTGTGGACAGCTAATTTTTGATAAAGAATCTAGATATGCACAAAGGAATAACAAGTGCAAATGGTACTGTTCTAACTGGATGTCAGCATCTATAAAAATGCCAGTTCATTCATATCTAAAACCTACACAAAACTCAAGTGCAAATAGGTCAAAGACCGTAATATAAAATCCCATACACTGAATCAAATAGAAGACAAAGTAGGCAATAGTCTTGAATGCATTGGAAGAGGAGACAACTTCCTGAACAGAACACTGTAGTCCAGACTCTAAGTGCAAGAATAAATAAATGGGACATCAGTAAACTGATGAGGCAAAGGATACCATCAGTAGGACAAAATGGCAGCCTATAGATTTGGAAAATGTTTTTACCAACTCCATATCTGATAGAGGGCTAGTATTTAAAATCTATAAGAACTCAAGGGACCAGACATCAACAAACAAAATAGTCCAATGAGAAATGAAGCACAGATATGAACAGAAAAATTTTAACAGAGAAATATCAAATTGCAGAGAAACACTTAAAATCTTCAACATTAGCTGTCAGGATAATTCAAATTAAAATGACTTGCACCTGACAGGGTGACTAAAATCAAAATGACAAGTGACAGTTCATGCTGGTGAGGAGGTTGTGCAAGGAAAACATGACTCCATTGCTGGTAGAAGTATAAACTAGTCCAACGACAATGGAAATTAGTTTGGTGAGTCCTCTGAACATTGAGAATCTATCTGCTTAAAGACACTCAGTCTTACCACAAGGACACTCACCAAAGCTTTATTGGTAATATCCAGAAAACTGGAAACAACCTAGATGTACCTCAACTGCAAAGTGAATAGAGAAAATATTGTACACTTACACAATTCATTATTCCTCAGGTGTTAGAAATAACAGCATCATGCCATTTTCAGGCAAATGGATTGAACTAGAGAAGCTCATCCTGAGTTGAGATAAACTAGAATACAAACATGGTACATACTCACTTATAAATAGATATTAGCTGTAAATGTACATTATCTGCAACTTGTATTAGCTTAGTTATAAATGGACAATAGCTGTAAATTTAAAACATAAAGGAGGCGGGTGGAAACCTCTGCCTGGGGCGCCAGGAGTCAGTAGCCAATGAGCACCGGAGAGGGGTGCCCTCCCAGGAGCCTGGAAAGGCGGTGAGTGGGGTTAAGGGGAACAACACCTCTCACCCAGACCCACCCGGATCTGCCGGGATCCAGGGCCTGAGAACCCGGGGACAGAATAACTGTGAACTTTCCGGTTTACACTGGTGCCTGGGGACCTCTGCCTGGGCCAGCAGGAGACCTTAGCCAACAAGCACCTTAGAAAGGTAACCTCCCAGGAGCTTGGAAGGGCTGTGAGTGGGGATAAGGGGAACAACACCTCTCACCAAGACCCACCCGGATCTGCCGGGATCCAGGGCCTGAGAACCTGGGGACAGAAAAACTGTGAACTTTCCGGTTTACACCTGTGCCTGGGGACCTCAGCCTGGGCCACAAGGCTCCATGAGAACAGGGAATCCCAGAAGTGCTGACACACCTTTGAGCACAGGCAAAACCACCACTTCTGGATCAAGAGAGACCTTTACAGAGCCTTCGGGGCATAGGAACCAAGGGACAGCTGGGGACAAGATCCTTCTGATACCATTTTCCCCACCAGAGCGGACCCTGAGGGACAGCTCTCCAAACCCAAACACCTCTCAGAGAGAACTGGTCTTCAAGGAGTACTGACACAGAGGCCTGCAGGAGGGGCAAGCCACAACCGGACAGAGTAGATAAGCTAAAATCAGAGTCTTCAAGATGGAAAAAGGCAAGGGTAAGAACATAAAGAACAGAAACCAAGAGTACTCCACACCCTCAGAACCCAACTCTCCCACCACAGCAAGCCCTGGATACCCCAACACACCAATAAAGCAAGACGCAGATTTAAAATCATTTCTCATGATGATGATAGAAGACTTTAAGAAAGAAATGAACAACACCCTTAAAGAAATACAAGAGAACAGAGACAAACAACAAGAAGCGTTTCAAGAGGAAATTCGAAAATCCATTAAAGAATTACAGGAAAC
>JAPYYD010003270.1:0-14349 GCA_028551405.1 Uromys caudimaculatus
CGATGGCCACCAGGGAGAAAGGAGAGGACTTTGGGCCTGAGGGTGCTAGTGGCCCCAGTAAAAGGGAATGGGTGGGTGGGTAGGTGGGAGGAGGAATTCCCTCACAGAGGCGGGGAGGGGGAGGGGACACGGGGTTTCCAAAGAAAAGGGGAATCATCGGAAATGTAAATAAAGTATCAAAAATAAAGAAAAAAAAATACTTTAGTATTATGCAATACAAATCAATTCTTGTTGATTTTAAGGGACAGTGCCTGAAAAAGCAGAATATTATAAACCAAAGTGTATACCATGAATACTAATGCCTGCTCTCTAGTCCCAGTAATTTAATTTATATATTGTATTATTTTTATATAGTTGTTATTATATTTGTATGTATTGTATAAGAATATTATTGATTGTATGTATGCTTATATAAATGAATGTGTTGTAGTGTCTATAAAACACTAGAATATATGTTTTAAATTTTAAATTTCAGATTTTAGAAATACAGTGAGAGAACAATACTTCAAAGTGTTCAGTGTTCTTAATTATTATGTAGACATGTACAATTTATTTAATAGCAACTATCAATTTTATCCCTATATTATGCATGTATATTTAGTTACTTGATTTACCATGATAAGTGAATGTGGTAAGATGATGCAATCACGTTACCATATATAGTATTCTTAACTTAATTAGACTACGGAAGAAAAAAATTAGTGAATAAAAATACCGCACACTATTATTATCATGTAGCATTGTGATGACATCCTCAACTGTTTCTCAAGCATCACTTTTTTCATTACGTAATAAACTAGAATACCTGTGAGAGATTAAATATTGCTAGCTGACAAATAGATAGAACAGAAAATTGGCTGAACCTTTGTTCCAGGATATTTGATCACACTGTAAACCCTGAGATTGTGTTATTTACTGGAAACAAAAACTAAAACAAAACGAACAGAAAAAGCAAAACTGTTTCTAGTTGTGGTGTGATTCAGACAGGGTACAAACATTTAACCCAAGACCTTCATTTTATTGTAAATAGGATTAAATATAGTCAATAAAAAGTCAAGTGGTGTTGCAAGAACCTGTTGAGAGGGAATGGACATATGGAAAAAGAACGTGCAGAGTAAGAGGAAATCAGAACCACAGATAGAGAAACAGGAAGCAAAGGTGAGGGAGATTCAGAGTGAAGGACTTCTGAGATGGCATAAGAAGGAGAGCTTTTCCTTTGGCACACTGGCTGAGGAGGAAGGTCAGCTGGGTGTTGTCTCTGCCTCTCTCTGAGCGAGCAGGCTTTCATGCCAGTATCTGGCTCCTGAGTTTTTTTGGTAAAATAGAATATTTGAGATTTTGTTTTATAAACAGTATTTCGTACTCCAACATGTGCCATGATGACTCAGATAGAGAAATCACACCAGCTATGAACAGACTAAGAAGTCCCAGGTAAGTCACCTGGGAAGTCCTCTAGGAGAGATATAAGGATGGGAAATGTCATAATATATTGCACTGGGGATTTGTATAGTGCTACTTTAGATTGCTTGAAAATAGAAGCAGAAAATTAAAGGCTAAATGACTTAATTGAAATTGGCTCAATATTGATGACTATTATTATCATTTTGGCAATGCATATTTTATCTTTAATAACCATAGTGACTTTCTGTATCCTCTCAAGAAGAAAAACCAAAAAAACCTTTAGAAATATAGGAAAAATAAAAATATGAAAAGTGGATTGATAAGACAGAAGCGTTTAAAAGACAAATGAAAATTAAAACAAAAAATACTCAGGCACAGATACAGGTACTTAGATAAGAACGTACCATGCCACCACATCATAAAACTTAAAAGTGGTTGAAATACTGACTTTAGTTTATCCAGTTATGATATAAGATCTATCAGCAAATGATAAGCATTCCCAAAGTTATGAAGAAATTAAATGGAATATTATAGAAATATCAGATTTTAGCAGATTTAAGGAAGTGATTATTTCCTATGGTTTACATTCATCTTATGTTTAGCAGATTCAATTTATGGGCAACTCAGAATAGAATTATTATTGTAGAAAGGGGAAGCTAGGGCCACAGAACAATGACATAAGTCTAGAGTTATTAATATTTCCCAAGATCAGTTGATAAGTTCAGGTCAATATACTGAGGTACAAATGCAGCTTGAATTTGATAATCACAGCTTGGCACTCTGTCATTTAGGAGATTTAAATGCTGGGGACAAGGTTGAAGAATCAGGAAAGAAGCCTGAATTATTTACTACAAATATGCAATGCCCCCAAAATACCTTCACTTATTTTTTGCAAAAATTGATTTCAGTTGTCAGCTGACTAGTATCAGATTCAGAAGTCAGAAAGGTACTAATCACATCTTTGGCATTTGAAAATGCTAAGTTAGAATGCAAAAGGGTGATTAGACCTTTAAAGGACAAATAAGCACCAATAAATAAATGGATTATTTTAGAAGGACAGCTTATATTGGATCTCACTTTTATGATGCTACTCTGATTAGAGAAGTAATTTCTAAAAGTTTTAAGAAAAATCAAAATGCGAAATGTTTAATTATGGTAAGCAAGGTAATTTAAAAGGTATTCTAGGGATATCTAAGTCCCAGATCATTTTGGGAGGGAACAAACTGGTTGGAAAAGCCCAGTGTTTCAAATGGTACCCAATATGGGTCATAGAATCCAAACATAGAAACAGGCTTATAGCCTGAAATGTTCTAGGTGGAAGGTAAAAACAAGCGCTTCCTAGAAACAGAGCAGGTCCTTGATAGACATGGGGAACCAAAACTGAGTGCATTGAGGCATAGTTCCTTTAAGAGAAACCAGTGTCAAAGCCAGCAAAGGATAGAAGGCAGAGGCTGCACTGAGATCTCTCCCAGACAGAAGTCTGAAGTCTTCTTCCCAAGCACACAAAAGTTCCAGTGAAAAGTTGAAATGTGCTAGAGAAGGCTAGATACCCCAATTTTGGTCTAAGCTGGAAAAGACTACGACCACCCAATGTCATGCTGACAGGGACGAACCCTAGGGGATTGGAGCCAGGAGCCAGCAGCCTGCATAACATGTTAGCTGAGTGGCAGACAGATACCAATTTTAGATATATGAAAAAGGCAGAAAAAGGAGAAAAGTCAACAGACTTGGTAGATAGATACTTGAGAAGTCCTTAAAGAGAGAGTTAGAGATTAAAAAGAAAAATAGACTCTATGTTAAAGTAATGGAGAAAATACAATGACAGTGGTCACTTGGACTCTATAATTTTGTTCTGATTATCAGCATGTAAATAATTGTATGTTAAGTAATGATTGTAGAAGTATCTATCCTCCTTAAGAAAGGTCAGAATTAAACAGATACAGATAAGGAGAACACTGAAAGATGGAATGCTATGTTATAAATAATTGAACAATGGTTAGAGAATTATTTAAACTTGACTAAAAAGTCCTTCAAAGGAATCTAATCTGGAACCTACAGGTACAGCAGAAAAGATAGTTCCAGGTGAAAAAATGCACAAAGGCTTGAGGAATTAGAATGGCACCCCATAGAAGTGAAATATCCTGTTGAGGATCTAGATTCTACTTAATGATGCTACCTTAGAACAATGTAATACAATAGATTATATGTTTCATTTTGCAGAATTTGAGAATTAAAATATGTTGAGAATGTTCAGGGCTTAACTGAGGTCCTGACTGGAACTATGTGAAAGGTTGGATGAACCAAGCACATTGGGGATCAGGAGCCATTTCTGAAGTGCTTCTGGAAGCAAGTCACTGGCAACAGCATCAGTTGATGCAGGATCCAACAGGGATCTGGAAAAGCAGGTCATTTCAGCATTCCCAAGGGTGAATCTTGTCAGAGTTACATTCCTGGTAATATATGAATTCTTTGAAATATATAATATTTAATTTTATAAAGATATTTGAATGGATTGTGAAAGGTGCACAGTGCAGTTAAAGAATTTTTGCTCCTTGTTTGATCAGGTGAAGCAATCAATTAGCTTGATCATTACCAAATTGTAACAAATCTTCATTCATGCCATTTTGAGGATGGCGTGATGAAGTTTTGAGGATTCTGTAACTAAAAAGACATAGGCTATGTACAGCTGAAATTTTGGCTAGAGACATTATCATGTCTCATCCAGTTTCAGGGCTGTTCTCATGTAGAGAGATCAGCAAATCATGTTACCTGTCCTGTTTGGTCTTCTTGAAGTTTTCTTTTCTGACTGTAGCCAAGATCTTCTGTGGATCTTCCTCTGTCATGTCTGATCCATAGCACATTGGAAGGAGTCCAGAGCTTTTTTTCCTTTCCTGTTAACACAAATACAGAGCCTCTCTCCCAAAAGAACATATCCTTGGCCCAGCAAACTGAAGACTATAGATTGATTCAGTTTAGCGACCTCTTTCTTATTTAGGCCTTCTCTATTTCAACCTCTCTCACAGAGGATTTGTAATACCATTATAATCACTGAACTTAGAACCATCATCAAAATTAAACAATTTAAAACAATTAAAACACTTTTTATTATTTACCGAGATAGGGTTTCTCTGTGTAACCTGAGCCTGACCCAGATTTGTATATACACTAGGTTTGCCTCAGACAATAAACATAACTGTGTCTTTTATACATTGAGATAAAAAGCCTGGATGTATTTATTCATCCATGCATCCTTAAAAACATTTAAATGAATTTCCATTTATTTCTCCCTTCCATCCTTAAAGACAGTTAAAGCATTTTTCATTTATTTTCCTTCTATGGAGATTAATATCTCTGTGGATAAAATATACTTATATTTACTTTCTCTTTGTATAAATTAAATTAATATCCTTTCCTATATGTTTAACTTTAATTAAATTCCCTTCTATTTACTGTACAATCCTGTGTTCAGACCAACATATGTGTCATATGCCCCTCTGTTCCTGTGGAGCCCACATCCAAAGAACCCAAATGCTTACTATAGCATTGACTTCTTAAGTTTTCATTTATTCTCTATTTTGTATTTGATTGCTGTAGTCTGAACTTTCTGCACAGCATGATGTTTGGGTCAGCCTTGGAGGGTACAGGTGTGTCATAGCTTACGCCATGAACCCCAGAATTATGTGTGGCAATTTAAAACATATTTTATCCTAGTCCTGAACTCAAGCAGCTTAGGGAAAAACCACAGGGCTCTGCTAAGAAAAATCAAATCTCCCACCTTCTAATCCTAAAGGGACAGCATGAATTTTCCATTCTGGAATCTAGAATTATTTTTTTAAGTGAGTTTTTACCAGATATTAAGGTCCCACATGTTGTAGAAAATATTTAATTCCCGGGCCAGGAATTATAATGTTTTCCAAACAATTTTAAATAGTAGGAACTTTTCAAATTTGGTAGATAGTTTTTCGATTTTTAAATTATTTTTAATTTTTTACAATCCAGTAACTGTCCCCCTCCTGGTCTACCCTCTCACAGTTCCTCATCCCCATTCCTCCTCACTGTTGTTTGCAAGAGGATGTCCCCTACCCACCAGGCCACCCCACTCCCTGGGGCATCAAGTGTCTCCAGGGTTGGGCACTCTGCTATATATGGGCCATGGCTTTAGAACCACTAGTGTATGCTACCTGGTTGTTGCCTCAGTGTCTGGGAGATCTCAGGGGTCTGGGTTAATTAAAATTGCTCATCTTCCTATGGGATTGTCCTCCTCCTCAGCTTGTTCCAGCAATTCCTTAACTCAACCACAGGGTTCCCCTACTTCAGTCCAATAGTTTGTGTAAGTATCTGCATCTCTTTCAATAAGCTCCTTCTTGGGCTTCTCAGGAGACAGCTATGCTATGTTCCTGTCTGTTACCACAACATAACATCAGTAATAGTGTGAGGCCTTGAAGTCTCCCATTGAGACAGATCCCAAGTTGGGCTGGTCACTGGACTGCCTTTCCCTCAGTCTCTTCTACATTTTTGTCCTTTTAGTTATTTTAGATAGTAATAATTCTGGGTCAGTGTATTTGACTGTGGGATGGTAACCCTATCCCTCTACTTGATGGCCTGTCTTTCTACTAGAGGTGAACTCTGCAATTCCCCTCTCCCCGCTGTTGGGCATTTCATATAAGGTCCCTCCCTTTGAGTCCTGAGAGTTTCTTATCTCCCCAGTCTCTGATACCTTCTAGATGGTCCCCCCACAAGTCACCTTTGAGGTGGCAATCTTCAATGAGGAATTGTCTATATCAGATTTGCCTGTGAGCTAATTTTCTAGATTGATGATTGATGTGGCAGATCTCATACTACTGTGGCCAATGTCACCCTTGAACAAATGGTCCTGAGTTATATAGGAAATCAAGATTAGAAATTCCCAGTAACAAAGCAGGAAGCAGTCTTCCCTCATGTCTCTTATATAGTCCTGCCTCAAGGTTCTTGCTTCAGGTCCTCATGTGGCTTCTCTTGATGGCAGAATATAACCTGTAAGTCAAATAAAGCCTTGCCTTTTTTTTTTTCATGGTGTTCACCACAGCAACAGAGGTATACTAGAGAAGACTGATACCAACGAAGTGGTGTGTTGCTGTAATGGACCGAACTACATGGTTTTTATGCCCTTGACTGGTGGGAATGAAGTTTCAAATTTTGTGTTGTTACCCCAGGCAATTTTTCCCAGTTCTGGAAATTTTATTTGGACTTTAAACAGATAGAAAGGTCTTTATAATATACTCAGGTCTTTTAGGTTTTAAATGTATATTTAACATGAGTATAATTATTATTTCAGTGATTTCATCTATAAACTTTAAGCCTGCCCATAAAAAGTGAGATGTCTGTAATCATGGATTCTTAAAATTAACAACAAAGCTTTATAAGGAAAGTTATTATAAATGTATAAAAGTAAAACATTGAAACTTCAGATAAATAGAATGAAACTCATCAAAAGAAGAAATTTTAAGTGGACACAGACAGGGAAGAAAATGTGGCTTATATGTATTGCAGGTATTAAAATCTTTTTTCCCAAATATCTTTAAGCATAGATTTCTGATTTGTATAAAAACATTAAACCTTGAAAATTACTGATTTTCAACAAACCCCTTTGGGGTTGATATAAAAAAGAAACTGCCTCTATTGTTTTATGAGAGAATGATTTTAACAAAAGGACTTGAGAAGGAATCTTACCAGTCAAGCACCTACCAAATGATTATAGAAAGCTTAAAGGAATGTGATTGTATAAACAAAGGCTAATACATTTTCATCTAGTTGAATGTATTTTAGAAACTCGAGACTGGCTTTTTATCAAAATAACATCAAAAGACCTCAACATTCAGTAGAGTGACAGAATAAGCTCAACTGATCATCCTATAGGTTAAAATTTGTATTTTTTTAAAAAAAACAAACAAACCATGAAATAGAGATTTTATTGATGAGTATTGTGGATGTATGTACTTCTTCTTATAAAACTTATATAAATAGAAAGCAATTAAGTGTGTGTGTGTATGTACGTGTGTGTGTGAGTGTGTGTGTATGTGTGTGTGTGTGTGTGTGTGTGTGTGTGTGTGTGTGTGTATGTATTTTTGTAATTGGAGAATAGCCAAGTACAAGAAGCTCACCACTCAACACACACATGTGTCAGGCCAGGAGAGTTGCTACAGGACATAAAAGATCTCTTACTTATTTGTTTTACTTTTTTATTTTTTCTATACAGAGTAAATGAAAATTGAGTTCAAGAATTCATAAACAGTTGGGTAGGCTTGAAAATTTTTTAATACCTAGTTTATTTAGGGTGCTTAAATGCTTCAACTTCCATTCTCATCCACCACCAGAGGTTGGGGAGAAAGATTAATAGGAAAAGGGATTTGTTGAACTGTTTAGTAGCAGTTCTTTGGTTCAATTCTACCCTTTGTTGTCAGGATACCAGCGGTTCAGTACAATAGCAAACACTAAACATGAATCACTAGGAACAGCTCAATCTATCAGAAACCACAGGCTCTGCCAAGTCAATAGAAGTGGCAATAATCAGCTGGAATACCACAAGAAGTTCTTTCTCTCTACAAAGTGACCACCAGCCAGGACTAGCAAAGAATAGTGAAGAACAGCAGAGCATTGCACAGAGACACAGTACAAGGTACTCTCAAGTGTCTGCTCCAGTAAAACTTCACATGCCTTTTCATGTGTCTGCTTCAGCCAAACAACCTCTCATAAGACAGCTTCCATAAAAACATCGTGTGACATGTCCGAGTTTCAAAAAACAAAACAAAACAAAACAAAAACAAAAACAAAAATCAAAACAAAACAAAAAACCCAGAAATTTCCAATTCATATTCCCATTTCTGTTTAAAATTTTCTCTAACATTAACTATGTAAATACAATAGAAATAATTACAAGTATCCTAAAACTAGAACTTTATATCACATTTTAAATAAGTGGCTGATGTACAATATATCAAAAAATAGTCAAAAATCACAACCTTACGTTTCTATTGTTAAACAATAGTCAAACAAAAGAACCTTAAATTTCTGTCAATATACATTATATATTCCAAAGTAAAATATTTAAGACTAGTAGATTATTTTTATTAAAAATAGTTTAAAAGTTATTGTTATATTATTTCCCCTTTCCATTTTTTTCTCCATCGTTAGATAAGTGAGAAAGGTAAAAGAAAAAGAAAAAAAATGGAGGAGAGAAATCACTGAAAAAAACTTTATTTTGTTTCTTCCCTGATCATAACCCATAAGAAATTACCACCCTAGATGACAACCATAACACATCAAACAGCCAAAGGGACGGAGGTGACAGTCTTCATCTAATTGCTTCCTGCTGAACTGGGTCTATGAATTCAAGTCTCTGTGTGATCAATCATTTAGTTTAGCCTGTTTAAAGTTGATTTGCATGCATAATTTGGATAAATCAGCAGTATGAGAATAAATCACCCAGGCTATTTGCTTTGTAAAGACATTTATGTCTCATCTGATAAAAGCTTTTCCCTGGTCAGATCTAGTCTTTATAAGCTATATTGGTCACCATAATTTTTTAATTCTCTGTAGATACATAAGCAAAACCATGCCTCAATACTAAAATGATTTCAGGTTTTCATTCTGATGTCAACATATCCTTACATTATATTGGTTGGCCTAGTTCCTCAGATTCTTTTGATAATACAGTATCTCTTAGCTGCTGTTGTTTATTTTTCACAAATATGAAGAAAATTTAGAGTTAACAAAGCATTATTCATTCTGTCTCTGGGGGCATCTCTTGATTTTGTTTAATAAGCATTTCTTTTATGGGACAATTAACCCTTTCTACAATTTCTTGTTCTATCGGATTGTATAGTATACCAGTAAGATGTTTTATATTGTATTATGCAAAGAATTGTTTCATTTTATTAGATACATGTGTGGGAGTATTATCAGTCATAATTCGGAGGCAGGCAGGTATCCCCATAATTGCCATTATTTTCAAAGAGTATATAATTACATAACCAGCCTTTTCAGAACTTAAAGCAGTTGCCAATTGAAACCCTGACTATGTGTCAATGGTATGGTGTATATACATTTGTTTTCCAAATTCTGCAAAGTGAAGAAACATCTACCTGCCAGATGTCAATGTTTTCTATACTCATGAGGTTACTAGCAGCAGGTAACAGTGTTTGGTTGTATAGAGAACATACAGGGAACTTTTAAAATGTGACTTGTTGCCAAGAAATAGAATATATTTTTATTTACACATTTCCTGTTAACATGTTTCTAATGAAAAATTGAGGCATCTAACACATTTCCTGTCAGTAATTGGTCATTTTTTTTGAGCTAATGGACCTTGCAAATCTCTATGAGACCAAATACAAATAATATATAACAAATTGTTTCTACTTCTGATGGCCTGTTGCAATTGTATATATAACAAAGTTAATTACGAGTTATCAGGAACAAACTCAGAAGTCACTATATACAAAACAACTCTTTCTGCAAGTAAAGAATCTATGTGGAACAGTCAGAGGGTGGATAGAGAGGCGAGTGGGATAAAATCTAGAGTGTAAAAAAATTAAAAAATAAATAAAAGATTTAAAAAAAAGAATCCATAATTATATTAAGAGATTCAGAATAATATTAAAATACCACAAGGATTGCATACAATTCTGGTTTTAAACTGAGTTACATGAACTTTTGATCGCCTTGCTTATTTTGTCAGACTTTATCTTGCCCCCCCATACCAATCTTGTTTGTATCAGATTGGAGCCTCTGGAACTGGTGTTCTCCTTACAATATGTAGAAGAATTCAATTAGTTCTTTTATAAACTGGATACATTTGCTTTTCAGATATTTGTTATTAAATTTTCCCAAGAAGTTACTACAAGATCTTTGACCACCTTCACTGATCACCTGTAATGACATAATCTCAACATTAGTAAGAGGAACTATAATTTTGACAAGATCTGTTCTTGACAATTGATAATATCTTGATCTAACTTTTATAATTAATTCAGAAATCTTTTCTACAAATGTATTCATTTTTTTACTTTGTTTATTAGCTAAGAAAATCCATTCTATAATATTATCTTCCCTTTGTATAATGAGTCCAGTAGGAGATTGAGCTCAAGGCACAATGACCAAAATACAATCAAGTTTAGGATTAATTTGATCCACACATGCATCTTTGTTCTATAAGAGTTAACTTTTTTTCCTATTTCAGCTATTAGACATCACGGATTGTTTAAACTTGAATTTCCTTGTAAGGTTTGAAACAAATTACTTAAGTCATAAGTACTTAATCCAATTATAGACCTCAGCCACTTAATATCTCCCATTAATTTTTGAAAATAGGTATGAGTTTGCATTTGGTCTCTACAGATCTGCACCATTTTTGGTTGAATTTTTTGACTGATTTTATACTCCAAAACAGTACGTTAATCTCCTCTTTTATTTTTTCTGGAGCAATCTGTATCCCTCAGCATGGCTAAAACATCTTCATCAGAACCAGCCAAGAAAATGTCATTCATGTAATGATAAATGAAAGACTGGTAATTTATGATAAATGGTAATTTGTCTACAAATTATTTTTAATGATTGTTGCACAAAATACTGACATAAAGTTGGACTATTTAACATTCCCCCAGGAAGTAACTTCCAGTGGCACCTGTTCATAGGAGCACTGTTGTTCAGAGTAGGTCCCGAGAAAGAAAACCTTTCTCCTTCTCATGCAAGTGTATTGTCAAAAAAAAAACCAACTATTCAAGTCAATTTTTCATATAGGTCCTGATCTAAGTAACAAAGAAGGTAAAGGAAGTCTAGATTGTAAAGGATCATTGGTTAAATTAGTTTATTAACTGTTCTTAAATTTGTTATCATTTTAAATTTACCTGATTTCTTTTTTACAACAAATACAGGGGAATTCCATGGGTTTGTAGATTCTTGTATCAGTTGTTAAGGTGCTTGCAAATTTTCTTTTGTTATGGGCCACATGTTCTTACCACTCAGATCTGCTTGATAATCATTATAGGGGAAAGGCAGTTGATATGTTAGCAGTGGCCCATTTTTTAAATTTTGAAACTCAATCCCTGTGTTGTCCTGTTTTTGGAGAGTGGGCACAGCTTGTGAATGTTCTTGATTACCCTTATCAATACCCTCGCCCAGAACATCTAACATGTCACCACTAATTTTTTCATTTTCTTTCCCTAGAATTGCAGGAATAATAATTTGAGTGCCCCATTGTGGTAAAAGATCCATTTTCCACAAATTTATGGGTGTGTCATTCATAATAGGTTACAACTTTCCTCTTTGCCCTTCTGGCCGCACACAGTTAATCCAGAGAGCATCTACCATATCATCCCTAATTGCTAAGTTTTCTGCCACTGGAATTGCAGGAATATTAATTTGAGTACCCTCATTGTTGTAGAAGATACCTTCCCCATAAATTTATGGGTATTCCACCCACATAAGGTCTCAAATTCCTTGTTTGCCTTTCTGGTTCCACATAGTTAATCCACCAGACATTTAGTCTTATTTGTGATACTTTTCCAAATCCTACAAGCTATGTGTAAACCTTCAGAAGTGGCCAATCTGGATTCCAAGCCATTTGTTAGCTCCTCTATCCACCAAACCTTCTATTTCAACACTATTCATTTGTACCATTAATTTGAGCCTTTGGTCATTTGACAGAGCACATGTTTTCTAGTATTCCTAAAAACCTCTGTTCTTTCTATTGTAGCACCCTTTCCCTTGGTGTAAGGAAACAACAGCTTAGCAATTCTATTCTCTACATTAATTTGTATCTCTTTATCCACACATACCATAACTTTAATTTCTTCCTTGCTATCTTCATTTACTTTACTGAATGCACAATAAATAAATCTTTGAGTAGTTATTCCAGTTCTTCCCAAGAATTTTCTGACTATCCCTGAAATTAAAGGACCATGAACACCAGTGGATAACTTGTAACATTCACCTTTTTAGTTTAAAATTCATATTTTTGGCCAGATCCAAATCTGCACTTCCTTCTGAGCATGTATAACATCAGGAATACTTAGTTTTGGTTTTCTTGCCTGCTTGGTACCTCTTAGTTGATCAAAGGAAAACAGATCATATTGTTTGTTAAAGGATCTTAAGCTGACAGGCTCCTTTGTTCATTTTCCAGTGACAAGAGGTTACCTCATTTGTCTCTCTTGGGCATACAATCCTTAGAGCTATGTTTGCCCTAGCCACAATGGTACAATATTCTGGAAGCTTTTGTGTTTCATTGCAGATAAAACATATTTATTCTCATCTACCAAAACCATATTTTGAGTTCTGAATTTTCTGGTTTTACAATTTCTTTGGAAATGGCCAAATTCACCATAAGTAAAGCATTGGGCATTTTTATTCCTGGGACTACTAGTTATGATTCTGTCCTATAATATTGGTATGATACTATTGAGAGCCAATAACAGTTATCTCTCTTATTCATTTTTCTGTTGGAGTTCCTAGTGCTTTCAAAGGTCTGATTGTTTACATGCATTCAATATTTACATTTTCAACTGCCAAGATCTCTAATCAATGACTGGTTTCAGGGTCTGAAATAGCTCTATTTACAGCTGAACCTACAGCTGAAATCAGTAAAGGCTTCTACAGAACCCTGTATTTCCTTAGTGAATGAGGTGGATTTATTTCCTGTCTCCTCAATTATACCTCGAGCTCTTAAAGTTGCAACACAAAATTGTTCAATTGCTACATCATCAGATAGGATTTGTTCTTGGATGTCAGCCCAGTTATTTCACATTTTTTTAAGTAATGGAGAATGCAAGCTATATGACACATTAACATCTTTATAATGCTTTAGATCTAGCATTTCTATTGAATGCCATGTCAACTCATTATAAGCATGGCCACCATTGTTAGCAGATATTTGCTACACAAAAACTGGGAAGGCTGAAGATGCCTGTGTAGCCCTAAGCAAATTATCTGGCAGTGCACTTGGCTGAACACTAACCCATTGCCCCTGTACCTCCTTGTGTTCTTCTTAGCCCCTTGTCTTTTTTTTTTTTTTCAATTTTCTTTTATTTTTTTATTTATTTATTTTTTAATTAATTAATTAATTTATTTTGGATACTTTATTTACATTTCCAATGTTTCCCCTTTACTGGGTCTCCTCTTTGGAAACCCCCTATCCCCTTCCCCTCCCCGCCTCTGTGAGGGAATTCCTCCTCCCACCTACCTGCCCACCCATCCCCATATTCCCACCTTGACATTCCCCTTTACTGGGGCCTCTAGCACCCTCAGACCCAAGGGCCTCTCCTTTCACCCTGATGGCCATCGAGGTCATCCTCTGCCACATATGTAGTCCGAACCATGGGTCAATAGATGTGTATTCTTTGGTTGATGGTCCGAACTCCAGGACGATTGGGGGGGGTTCAGGCCCCTTGGCGCTCTTGCTCCCTCCATGGGGCTATGAATACCCTCAACTCCTTCAGATCTTTCTCCAGCTCCTCCATCTGGGACCTCACTCTCAGTCCAGCGGTTACTGTTAAGTGAAACTTGGACATTCTGAACTTTTGGGCTAATATCCGCTTAACAGTGAGTATGTACCATGTTCGTTTTTTTGTGACTGAGTTACCTCGCTCAGGATGATATTTTCAAGTTCCATCCATTTGCCTGCAAATTTCATTAAGTCATTGTTTTTAATAGCTGAGTAGTACTCCATTGTGTAAACGTACCACATTTTCTGTATCCATTCCTCTGATGAGGGACGTCTGGGTTGTTTCCAGCTTCTGGCTATTATAAATATGGCTGCTATGAACACAGTGGAGCAGGTGTCTTTGTTACATGTTGGGGCATCTTCTGGGTATATGCCCAGGAGAGGTATAGCTGGGTCCTCAGGTAGTATTATGTCCATTTTTCTGAGGGTCCACCAAAATGATTTCCCGAGTGGTTGTACCAGCTTGCAGTCCC
>JAPYYD010003271.1:0-14348 GCA_028551405.1 Uromys caudimaculatus
CATCTTTATGTGTTCCTTTATGATTTTGGTGACTACTGCTTTGTGAAAAAGCTTTACCACTTTGGATACAGTCAAAGGTTTCTCTCAACTATGTGTTCTTTTATGTCTGTGAAGAGTATTGATTGTGAAAAAGCTTTACCACATTGGTTACATTTAAAAGGGTTTTCTCTTGAATGTGTTAATGTATTTGGAGATCACTCCTTGCTGCAAAGGCTTTACCACATTAGTTACATTCATAGGGGTTCTCTCCTGTATGTATTCTCATATGATTTTTGAGAACACTGCTTCCTTCAAAGGCTTTACCACATTAGTTACATTCATTGGGTTTCTCTCCATTATGTGTTAGCTTATGTATTTGGAGATGACTGCTTTGTACAAAGACTTTACCACATTGGTTACACTCATAGGGTTTCTCTCCTGTATGTGTTCTCATATGACATTTGAGACCACTGCTTCTTGCAAAGGCTTTAACACACTGGTTACATTCATAGGGTTTCTCTCCTGTATGTGTTCTCATATGACCTTTGAGAACACTGCTTCTTGCAAAGGCTTTACCACATTGTTTACATTCATAGGGTTTCTCTCCTGTATGTGTTCTTTTATGAAAATAGAGACCAGTCCTTCCTGCAAAGGCTTTACCACATTGTTGACATTCATAGGGTTTCTCTCCTGTATGTGTTCTTTTATGACAATAGAGACCAGTGCTTCCTGCAAAGGCTTTACCACATACTTTACATTCATAGGGTTTCTCTCCTGTATGTGTACACATATGACCTTTGAGAAAACTGCTTCCAACAAAGGCTTTACCACACTGGTTACATTCACAGGGTTTCTCGCCATTATGTATTTGTGTATGATATTTGAGACCATTGCTTCTTGTAAAGGCTTTACCACATTGGTTACATTCACAGGGTTTCACTCCAGTGTGTGTTTTCTTATGACATTTGAGATCACTGCTTCTTGTAAAGGCTTTACCACATTGGCTACATTGATAGGGTTTTTCTCCATTATGTGCTTGCTTATGACATTGGAGACCAGTGCTTGTTGCAAAGGCTTTACCACATTGGTTACATTCATAGGGTTTCTCTCCATTATGTGTTCGCTTATGTTTTTGGAGATGACTGCTTTGTACAAAGGCTTTACCACATTGGTTACATTCATAGGGTTTCTCTCCTGTATGTGTTCGCCTATGACATTGGAGACCAGTGCTTTTTGCAAAGGCTTTACCACATTGTTTACATTCATAGGGTTTCTCTCCTGTATGTGTTCGCATATGACATTTGAAAACACTGCTTCCAACAAAGGCTTTACCACATTCGTTACATTGATAGGGTTTCTCAGCATTATGTGTTTGTGTATGATATTTGAGACCACTGCTTCTTGTAAAGGCTTTACCACATTGGTTACATTCATAGGATTTCTCTCCTGTATGTGTTCTTTTATGACATTGGAGACCGCTGTTTTCTGCAAAAGCTTTACGACATTGGTTACATTCATATGGTTTCTCTCCATTATGTCTTCTTTCATGCCTTTGAGGATGACTCTGATATGCAAAGGCTTTACCACATTGAATAAACTCAGACGGTTGCTCTCCAGTACAACTTCTTTCATGCCTGCAAATACAATTGGCACACGTGAAAGCTTTCTCACATTGAGTATACTGATGAGTCTTTTTATCTATATAAATTCATTTACATTTTGGTTTAATTGTAATGAGCAATCTGATCTTTAAGTAATTTCACTTTGTTTACATTCAAAGGTGTTCCCCTTCATTATGGGTGTTTTACATCTTTCAAGATACTCAGAATGGGAAGAATATTGGTTACCTGGCTCAGATTTATAGCATACTTTTCCTATAAGAGATTATTCACATATTTGAAGAGAACAAGAAGAACTTAGAGATTTTGCACACTAATTGCATTTATAAATATTGCTATCATGTGAGTAATACTACATTTGGAACATGAACAATGCAAACAGAAAACATTTCTACTTCCCTAATTCTCATGAAGATTTTCAGCAGTTTGTGTTGGTAAAAGACCAAAATAATGTTTGGAAAGTAATTATTTATAAACTTATAGCACATTTAGAATGTCTAATCAAAGTGGGGTGTACTGCATAACTTCTAATTGTTCTGGAAAAAAAGAAATGTAGGTTGCTTCATTCAGTATCCCTGTGCTCACATGGCTTGTATCCCATCATGACCTATGACACTGAAATTAAAAGAATAACAAGAAAACAAGTTCCACATTACATTCACACAGTTTGAATTTTTTTCCTCATAGAGTTGTGGTATAGGGATTAAGGTTTCTCCACAAAAACATTCTGGAATTTCAAAAACAGTCCATCTCACTAAATTTAGGAATGGTATTAGAAATATATCATTAAACAGATATTCACTATGGATTATTTGCTTCTTATAAGATTTTGGACATACACTTATTACATAATCAAAGCCTTTCTGTTTTGCAATAGCTAAGTGGTATGAGACTGAACAGACATGCACTTGTACAGTATGGCTCTACTGGGCTTGATTTAAATAGTGACATATCTCTTAAGCCATAGTTTCTGTGTCTTTGAACTTAAAGGAATGCCTTGTAAACACAAATTGGATACCTGCCATACACGAACATGGTTTTGTGAGATGTAATAATCATCCATAGCTTAAAGGAGTGTTTATTTTACCACACTGGTTTCCTTTACAACTTGTAGCACATATTAAATTTCTTCATAGGCATTTTCTTATCAGCTTGCACATGTAATTACCTTCCATGTCTTCTAGAACTTTGAAAATGTTCTTCAATAGTATGTTCTTCCCAAATGTAGCCTAAAATATGGTACCACAGAAAGTATGTTACATTATTGGAAATTAGGCAACATTTAAGTTACTAACTTGAGTGACATTTAGAACCATGACTGATTTATTCAACTCATTCTTCCTCATTTTCAACTGAAATTAAAAAAAACAAATAGCAATAACAAAGAAACAGTTGTTCCTACATTTTACAAAGTAAATAAAAAAAATCACTGTATTACCTATAGCTTTAAGATTCCTATAGGTCTCTAGCATCACACCTTTGTAGAGACACTTTTGAGAAGCATCCAGCAATGCCCACTCTTCCGGAGTGAAGTTCACATGAACATCATCATAGGTCACTACCTCCTAAAAGATCCAATACATGGGTGCATAAGAAAGCATGATACAGACAACAGTGTAAATGTGGACTTCAAAATGAATAGTTGCTGACTGACCTGCCCATCCACATAGGACTTTGTATCCAAGAAGTAAACAGTCTTTCACAGTTAAACAACAACAAAAAGGTAAGTAAATACAGAAGCAAATAAATGATCTCTGGGAACCTGATGCCTTAGTATTAAGATGTTGGGTATGGAACCTTGTAGAATGCTGCTAGACCTTCCCCATTTCTGTTCCCTGAGACCCAATACTCAAGGGTGCCCTTAGGACTGAAGTTTCCTCTCACCTGTCTATGCCTCCTCTAGATAAAAAAGACAATTTCCATCTCCCCTTCCACTCTTGAGCCATGTCTGTGTCTAAGCCCCCAACTATGGGCAGACTCCACTTTCTCAACCACAGGTCAGACCTCCAGAAGACTAAGCAATCTGTCTAAAGAACCAGCTCACTATCTGTTACCCTAGACACAATTCTCATAGTTGCCCAAAGCACAGCAATACAATATCAAGGAAAGCTCCTATGCCCATTTCCATCCAATGTCCAGGGCAGCCAACTCTGCTTCATCAATTTCATACAGTATCAACAGTTAAAAAGAAAAAGTGGCTATGAATTTTAAAGCAAGGAGCACTTAATGGGAGGGGAATGGAAATAAAAAGAAGAAATAAGAAGAAAAGAGGAGAGCAGGAGCCAGATCAGGAGATCAGAATGATTAATGATAGATGAAAAAGACCAGTTACCAAATGCTTGGATTACATAAGGAATGGCAGCTGGAAGATTGGCACAACTACTTCTGGGATAGAGGGTGAGATATGACAGCAATATGCTGTAACAGGTAGGGATTAAGATCTGCTGAGAGACCCAGACAACCAGGTTTGTTTTGATTTGTTAAATAGGCCCCTCAGCCAATTGTCCCAGGGTTTTAGACTTAAAATTAGGGAGAAGGACAAGGAAGAAATGATGTAATTAAACCCTCCAAGATTACGTTTAAAAGTTAAAATACACTTTATGATCCGACACTTTTCAGGGACTAAACATATGTACTAGAGCGCACCAAGTAGTACTCACATCTTTTCTCTTTCATTGTGCATTTTCAATTAGGAACAATAACATTCCTTCCTGGCACAACCGCACCAGTTTGTCTAGATCTTCTTTTGTTTGAACTAGTGAAAATACAGCAATTTGGTTTCTAGAGATAAGTTCAGTTCCTCATTCAGATTCGTGATTGCTCTGACCTGTGAACAGCCCCAAGAGGGACAGTGCAGAATTTTACTGATTGTCTAAAATTGATTACCTGATTACTCATGGCTAATGCCAACTACTGCCAAAGCAGAAAGGCCTCACCTTCGTTCTCTCTCCTCCTTTCTGTGCAGTGATTATGCCTGCTTTAAAGTTGGTCAGTGAACTCCATTCTTACACAAGTTCCTCTTTATTTGCAATCCCATCACGCCTAATCAAGGAAGGTTGGACAACACCCATTCACTGGGCTTTTGCTTCTCACTGACCAGTTAGGGTCCAGCTTGAAAGGAGTAGCAGGACTGTCTTCTAAGCAGTGGGCAGCAGAGGCAGGATTAGTTGTTCAAATCAAGTCTTAACTGCATGGCCTAAGGAAAGTCTGAGCTATAGTAGATGTTGCTCTAAGCAAACAACTCTTTAGAAACAGGAAAGAAAGTCTTTAAAGACTGGGAAACATTGGAGAATACGAACAAGTAAGAGATCAGAGGACCTATGCATAAAGAAAAAGAAATTTATAAAGTATACCAACAATTGACTTTTTGAAAAGATAAATATAACTGAAAGAACATATCGGTGTACTGAATATTGGTGTACTGACTTTGAAAAAGAGCAGACCGGTCCTGGAAGAGGGAATGGCATTAAGAAGATAATGTTTGACCTTGTCCCTATGTGAAACATTAGCTGCTGAGATCTATGAGGTGACACACACAGTTACAGCTAATGGCACGTGTTTTATTTTCTGTGCTGACTTAAATGCGTCAGTAAGAATTGCTCATATATATATATATAATACAGGTACTAAAAATGGAATTCCTTATCCACTGGCTCAAGCTAACCTGCCCAAATTAAACACCCACCAATACGGGTTTTATTTAATCACATGCATAAATTAATACAATCTGTGAAATTACAAAATCATCCACACTGCCTGAATCAGGTCCTTCTCCATAATGGTGACCCCTGCAGCATACTCCCTTTTACATTGGTCTGTGATTTAGATCTTGTCTGCACTGTTACACCTGACAGTGTACACAGAAAACTGTTCCTCCGGTTCCCATCCTGCTAAGTATATTACTACACACAAGCCCCTGCCGCAACGGTTTTGTCCAGATGCAGCCTGATAATAAAGTTATTTAGAGGCCACAGCCAGATCCAAAGAGTTACTAAAATCCAGCCGCTGGTAAGACCTACTACACAGGCATCCTTTGCTAAGTTGCTTAGTTCCCGTCTTTGTGGGAGACAACTTTGCACTTACCATGTCTGGAGTTCTGAGCTTGCCTGAGCTACCCTCACAGCACCCAGGGGAGACGCTAAGAACAGATCACACACAAACACTCAGGTCAGCTGAGTTACCAAGAGGAACTTGTCGGCTTGGTACCCGGAAGAGCCGCCTCCTCTTCTGACTGGCAGCTCCGTGTGGAGGTTCTGATTGGCTACTGCGTCTTGAGTAACATGAGCACCACCCTTAGGGATAGAGTGTGCTGCAGGAACACAGCAGAGTGGTTCCAGCCTGGGCCAATCTTTTTCCAGATCTGCACATTTGCAGTTCAGTAGCACTTGTGCCTTTTCTCCAATAGCTTGCCTGTCTGTCCTCCCGCCAAGCCCCTGGGAGGAGCTAAGATTCCTGATCCTTGCTGCTCACCTGTCGGCTTCTCCCTTTTGTGGGCGGTACCTTTGTGTTAGCCCTTTAGCAAATTTGGAGCTTTCCTGAGCTCCAATTACATACCTCAGGAGGCACTTCCCCTTCTTCCTCCTGGAGTCAAGCTGGAGAGCTTGCATACCCATTAATCAGCTTACATTGGAGTTACCAATCTGTCCACAGGCGGACAGGTGTCCGAATATTAGCAGTTAAAGAGAAATTTTAGGAAACAAGATATTGTTTTGTGGCTTTAGGCTGTGTTCAGGTAAACTGCAAGTACTTTCCACCTGATGGTTATGGACAAGCCTCAGAGCAAAGCAGGAAAAACATAGCAGACACTGTGGTGCACTCTTGTTAATCAGCACATTGTCCTCAGTGGACAACAAACCCACAGCAATATTAGTAAAGTTTCTCCGGATGAACAGAGCTGATAGAATGAATCTCTATTACTTAGAAAATGAATTTATTAGAATAAATAAACCACAGGCTTATTTCAACTAATTTGTTCAACTAATCCAACAACGGCTGTCTACCAGTGGAAAGTTGAAGAATACAATAGTGGTCCAGTCCATGTGGATGGATGTCTCAGCTGGTCTTCAGTATATACCTGAATTTCCAAGAAATATGCTGTAATGCCCCCCCCCCCCCAAAAAAAAGGTACTTGCTCGTCAGAGGTAGGACAAGAAGACAAAGAGAAAGACCTACCATCTTCAATGTCTTCTATATGTAGGGTGTCAGCAGAAGATATAGTCTGAATTAAAGGTGGATCTTAACATCTAGAAACCCAGATTTAAAACACGTTTCCATGGTCCTAAACTATTATTAATAAAAATACCTCCTGGTACCCAACTCTTTGAGTTTTAGTTAATTCCAGATGTGGCCAATTTGACTACCAAGAATAGCTAGAACAATAGACAAGACAGAACAGTTGGGATAGATTTTTTTGCCTGTGTAATGTCTTTCTTCAACAAAGGAAGCAGGGAGATTTTACTTCTGGAATCTGTATATTTTCATACATAGGTTTGCCTATGTCTTTGCATGCCAAATTAAATCTTCTTCTGAATGTGGTCAGATATTAAAGCAGAAATATTTAAGGGCATTCTTAGCTCAAAGTCATCCAGAAACAATGTAAATTATAAAAATTGTAGACAGAAATGCCTCTGGAAAGTTCATCTTGTACTACAAGGGCTTAACTGAAAATCAAGTAAACAACACTGTGAAAGTAGATTGCTCAGGGACCAGTACTACCTGTTACTCATGATCTGTGATGTATCAAATAAATATATCAATGCCACAATTTTCACAGATACAAAGAACAGAGAACACAAATTCAGAAAACCTCAAGGAAAAGGAAATGTTTCAGCATGGTGGACACTGTTCTTTTAGGGACTCTATTTGTCTCACAGCTATGGCATTATCGTATAAACACACACAAACACATCCCTCTGTTGTGACAGAACTCAATCAGAACATGGCATTGTAATGTTTATACCAAGAACCTCCTGTTTCAAGTTTGTGTAAACAGTTCTTACCATTTACTCTGTACCTTGTGAATAAATGCTGGTCAACCAATGGCTGGACAGAATCAAAGAACAGGGTGTGACTTCTACTAGCAAGAGGGAAGAGAGAAGAGCACATGTGCCATTTGGGCAGAAGAATTTGAGCCATGAAAAGGGTGTCTGAGGAGCCAGATCAATAATATTGTGCAAGCATCATAGGTTGGGGTTTTTAGGTAGCCACATTAGCATAGAAGGCAAGGATAGACCAGTTCATTGCTCAGCTATTAAGGTACAGTTTTAAATAAATTTTGGTTTTACTGTTCAGGTACTGGGAACAAACAGAAGGTGAAAAAAACTACTGCCAGATTAATACACTGTTTACATGTATGTTAAAAATAACTCATAATCACAAATATGAATGTATGATATATTTGTGTGTGTAAATATATATTAAACTTTTGTGTGTGTGTGTGTGTGTGTGTGTGTGTGTGTGTGTGTGTGTGTGTGTGTGTGTGTGTGTGTTTGCACATGTCTGCACCCACAGAGGCCAGACAACCACAGGAGGTGTCTGGGACTGGAATTAGAGCAAAAGCAATTTCTAGGGATGGAACCTGAATCCTTTGCAACATTAAGAGCACTTAACTTCTTAGATATCCCTCTACTAAGTCTTTTAATTTAAAATTTATTTTTATACTTTTTAATTAAAATGTATTACATCACTTGTTCCCTTTGGTCCTTAAATTTTTCCAGTTTATTTCTTTCTACTTAAATATGAGTGAATGAATATGCTCAAATATATAAATAAAGCATGCTGAGTCCGTTTCAGTTGGTTGTGTGCTTATAGTTTCAGGATGGAGCACATTGCATTGACTGCATTGAATAACCACTGAGGGAGTTCATGTTTTCCTGAGGCTAATTGTTCCACTTGCAGGAGAGATAATGAGCAGCAGGTTGTTAGGGGCACAGAGGTCCTTGCAAACACAGATTACTGGGGAAACCAGGAATGTCAAACACACAGGGTCCTCTTCCCAATGTTGAGATATAATACCTACTTTCACTGTGAAAGGCTGGGGGTGGATTTTATTAATGACCTGGTGACCTCTTTGCCATCTGTGGAGGCAAACCTCACCTATCTTTTGCTACAGAGGTAGACCTAACTAGCCCAAATTCCCCAGAATGATTATCTCACACTCTTTCTTCGCTAGAGTCTTACACATCCTTAGGAGAGATGCCAAATGTAGTTTGTGATTAGCTGTGTATATGCTATTGATCAGAGACCACATTAAATTCTAGGTCTTTCAACTATAGAAACCACCCTCTTGGTCACCTATGCTTTGTAAAACAGTTTCTGTGGAGTCACAAATAATGCTTATTGTATCTATAGAAGTAGACAGATTGGGCTGATTATTGCCTGTAAATCTTTTCCCAAATTGTACGATTTTCTAAATATGCTGGCAAAGATTCCCTAGTTATTAGATTACCCAGTATGATCTAGATTAACAAAGTCAATCTTCCCTGGGTTTCCATTCTCCTGTCTTACCAAGGTTTGCTTTCCTAAGTGATACCTGCAGGGATCTGTATAACAGAAGTTAGAACCTCAGGTGACCTCGAATACCTTGTCCAAGTATATTGTCAGGAATAGAAAACTTAAGGTGATGTATGTGTCAGAGGCCTCATATCACCTAGTGTATGCTAACTGGTGGGTGTCTCAGGTCTGAGAAATCTCAGGGGTCCAGGTTAGTTGTGACTGCTGGTCTTTCTGTGAGGTCATCCTCCTCCTCAGCTTCTTCCAGTCTTTCCCAAATTCAACTACAGGGTTCCCTAGCTTCTGTTCATTGGTTGGGTGTATGTATCTGCATCTGAATCTTTTAGTTCTTTGTTCGGCCTACTGGAGGCCCGCTATTTTATGCTCCTGTCTGTAAGTACACCATAGCATCAGTAATAATGTCAGGCCTTGCAACCTCCTCTTGGGCTGGATCTCAATTTGGGCTGGTCTCTGGCCCTCCGTTTCCTCAGTCTCTTCTCCATTTTTCTTTCTGCAGTTCTTTTAGACAGGAACAATTCTGGGTCAGAGTTTTTGAGTGTGGGATAGCAACCCCATCCCTCTACTTGGTGCCCTGTCTTTCTACTGGAGGTGGACTCTACACGTTCCCTCTCCCCACTGTTGGACTTTTCATGTGAGATCCTTCCTTTTCAGTCCTGAGCATGTCTCACATCCCAGGTCTCTGATACATTCTCCAGGGTCACCCCAACTCTTACCTCCCGAAGTTGCCTGTTTCCATTCTTTCTGCTGGTCTACAGGGCTTCACTCCTGTCCCCCCCCAGCCCAATACCTGATCATGTGCCCCCTTTCCCCTCCCTGTCTGCTCTTCCATCCGTGTCCCTTCCTTTCTCTGCCTCCCACAATTGCTATGTTCTTCTTCCCAAGTGATACTGAGGCATCCTCCCTTGGGCCCCTCAACTCATTTATCTTTTTGAGTTCTGTGAATTTGTCTGGACTCAGTGAGAGAAGATGAGCCTACCCTCAAGAGACTTGAGGCCCCAGGGAGTGTGGAGGTGGGATGGAGGTGGTGGGTGGGAGACATCCTTATGGAAAACTGGGAAGGAAAAATTGAAAGAGAATCTGTCGTGAGATGGACTGCAAGGGAGATAAGCACTGGAGTGTAAAAAAAGATATAATAATAATTAATGATAATAAACACAAAATATTCTTCAGCAAAAAAGGAAAGAAAGAAAACTTGGGGTGGTATATACCCCCAAAGCTAAGAGCACTGCAGTTTCTTTCAGAGAACCTAGGTTTCAATCTCAGTACATAAAGCCCCTCACTACTACTTGTAAATCAAGTTCCAGGCGTTCCAAAACAATCTCCTGGCCTTCCTGGCCTTTGTAGCCTTCAGGAATGGAAAGGAAAAAAAATACAGAGGCAAAACAACCATACAACTAAAATAAAGCTAGATTTCTATGTATAGGGAAATGAGAGAGAGAGAGAGAGAGAGAGAGAGAGAGAGAGAGAGAGAGAGAGAACTTATTGACAAACAGCATAGCAACACATTTTCTCCATCACAGCACTCAAAATATGGAGGGAGGGAATTAAGTGAACTTTAGGATACCCAATGCTACATACTCAACACACACACATACACACACACACACACACACACACACACACACACAAACACGCATGCGTGCAAAAATAAAAGCAACATTAATAATGAGGGCAAAGAGAGCACTGGAGAAATGGGACAGTACAATAACTCTTAAAGTCATTTCAGGTGTTTAGAACCAGTGTCTTAGAATCATTTTCAAAAATGAATACTGCCAAGCATGGCAGCATCTGCTACCAGTCCCAGAAGTTTTGAGCCAAATTCATATGCATGAATTTGAGGCCACACTGGTCTACATAGTCACTTCTATAATGTAACCCATTTCACATAGAACTATTTTTAAAGGGTGGATCATATTGTGCTGTCAAGAACCAGGGATCAGTGACCAAAATGATGTGATGTAAAATTTTAATTTATTTTTAGGCCAATCTTGCAGTTTCCTCTGTATTAGGAGAGAGAAATAGTCCTGAGTCGAAGCACAGAAATATTTTATACTCAAACTCATGGCTAAGATATATAACAAGTGATTACAAAACTGGAATTGCTTTGCAGTTAGTAATTTAATTAATTGGCCATTTATAAAATTATACCATAAACAGTAGTAACAATTTACCCTATGTAAATCTCAAGATTATAGAGGAAAAACAAGTCAAAATGTCAAGTTGTCCTTTTCTTTGGGACATGATTAGAGAAAACAGCATAGTTAACACTATAGAAATTAATCAAATGTTATCTTGAGGATTAATTAGGAAGAAGAAGAAAAATAATTCATCTGTCCCTAACCAGATATAATTTTGATTTATCTTTTTTGGAGACGGGCTCTCATTTAGAATGCCAGCTCATCTTAATTCACCAATTAAACTTTAAATATATCATACATATTGAATCTGTAATAAAGATTAGTACATATTTAATTCTGTAGTTCTGAGCACCCATTCCTA
Source organism: Uromys caudimaculatus (assembly GCA_028551405.1). Classification (NCBI taxonomy): domain Eukaryota; kingdom Metazoa; phylum Chordata; class Mammalia; order Rodentia; family Muridae; genus Uromys; species Uromys caudimaculatus. Next base: position 11,610 of record JAPYYD010003271.1, read on the forward strand.
GCATAACGGTCTTCTATATAAGATGGAGCTGATACATTATTTGGTATTGCTTGTGTTAGAAGTAAAGGAGAATGCTCTTAAAGGATTTCTTCTTCAGGGATGTCCATAATTGTCAATCTTGGATAACTCCTCCCTGTAAAGGCATGGGACAGATCATAAGTGCTCTAGACACAAAGTTTGAAAAATATTCCTCTTTGGTATCTAAATTTGGAAGGATGATTTTTTGTGTTCTGAATGTCCACAGAACACTTCTGTATATTTACTTTTCTAGTGTTATTATAATATAAACTGGACACATCAAATTATAATTAAAGGCATCAAATCAGGCTTATAGTTCCAAAGTGTTAGAGTCAATAATGGCAACATAAACACACAGCATCAGGCAGAGCTGAGACCTCATGTTTTGAAGCTCAGGCAAGAGGGAGCTAGCAATATTGGCATGGTCAGTAGATATTAAAGCCTGAAAGTGCACCCATGTGACACACCACTTCCAAAAAGGCCACACCTGTGCTTCTTCCCAAACAGTTCCAGAAACTAGAAAATAAGCATTCAAATATAGGAGTCTATGGTAGCCCTTCTCATTTAACTACATGTTTCTTCAAAAGTGTTAACTATTTTTTATCTGGCCACACTGTACCATATCCTTAAGAGAGACTTTTATGTTTCCAACATACAATGTCACAAAAGAAACAAGTCCTACGAGAAAGAATCAGAGCACTGTACAGAATGAAGAGACCATACAAGCTCAAAATTCAACAGAGAAAACATCAAATATCATAGCTTCATGTTCAGAAACTTGAGATTATGATGAAATTGTCTTAACCACAAGGTCTTTGGTATTCCCACTCTTCTAGCTCTGTCACCTGCAGCACACCCAGCTTTGTTTCTAGAAGTTCCATTATCTTCTTTCAGCTTTTCTCAAAGCTGGTCCTTGTATTTATTGAAAGTGTGTTTGTGGCTACAGGGATTGTTCAGTTGTTAAGAGCACTGTTCAAACCTGTTTCACCTCCTAGCACTCAAATGGCAGTTCAGTAGTCTGTAGTTACACTTCTATCAAAACAGTTGAGTATATGCTGCTATCTGGCATTGCTTGGATGGTTATGTAAATGATATACTTTCTGTAAGTCTTGGCATTTAGATTTAAAGATTAGTGATACCAAAGTATACCTCTGTTTCCAAGGATCAAGCCTGGGCTTGGAGGTGGGGGTAGAGATAGGAGTATCTGGGAGCAGGAAAACCAAGGATTGGCAATTAAATCGTGGGTTCAAGCTATACCTATGCTCTGTAGGAGACAGCTTTCCAGCCTTATTTCCCTATGTTCTGCTTTCTCTGGAGATCTCCAGACAGCTCTCTCTGTAAGTTCTGCTGGAGACTGTTCTGAAAGCGATTCTCTGTTGCTATTCTAAAATATTCACATGATAGCTCATCTCCTGCATATCATAAACACAGTCTGTTATTTTCCCTGTTAACCCAGTCATTTACTCAAAGTTTACTTTGGACTATCTTAAGATAATCAAAGGCCCCCAATTCTTAGGAGACAATTGTGCCCTTCCCCCATCCTTGCATAAAATTAACAAACCCAGGATGTTTTTACCACCTGGCTGGAGCCAGTCTGGCCTTGCTGCATTTGCAATTTCCTACAGGAGCCTTGAGGAGTTGACTACCTCTGAGATTGCTAAAACAAAGAATGTGGTCTTTGGGCTTTCCCTATAAAAGCAGTATGGGACATTAAAGTTGGAGTGTTGATCAGAAACCTTGTCTTCATTTCATTCTTCTCGTACACCTCGTCCCTTTTTCAATTCCAGCTCCCTTTTCATGTACACACAGTTCATCCATGGCTGGTGGACAGCTACAGACAACAAGCACATCTTTTCTTTTAACATTGCAAATCATTCAGATATCTGACTGCTTTCTTTTGTTCTTCTTCTTCTTCTTCTTCTTCTTCTTCTTCTTCTTCTTCTTCTTCTTCTTCTTCTTCTTCTTTTTTTTTTTTTTTTTTTTGGTTTTTTGAGACAGGGTTTCTCTATGTAGCCCTGTTTGTCCTGGAACTCACTCTGTAGACCAGGCTGGCCTGGAACTCTGAAATCCTCCTGCCTCTGCCTCCCAAGGATTGGGATCAAAGGGGTGTGCCACCACTGCCCTGCTCTAACTGCTTTTGTTAATCACAAAAGCTAAGCTAGGCGAGTGGGACCCAGTCCTGAAATTACCATTTCTACCTCACCTGGACCCAAATTACTCTGTCCCAGGCTGATCCTGACCTCAGTTATCTGTCAGCCTTTGTAAGCATGAACAACAACAACAACAACAACAAAACATTAACTGAATGGGATCTCCTATAATTACCACTCCCTAAATCACTTTATCTCCTTCCTTAGTATCTCTCTGAGAAGTTGGTTTACAGCACACCTGCTTTTGTTCCTTTAGACTCATGAAGTTCCTCATAATTTATATTACATCATTATTTATTGAGAAATAATATATTTTTGAACCCATATTCTTACAGGTCTTTTCCACAGCTTTAAGGGCTCTCCTGAAGGTCTCAGTGAAAGACCCCCGAGCTGGGGAGACCCTCGCTCAAGTCTCGGGATGGCGCGACCCCCCAAGAACTCACGAAAGACCGTCCTTGCTGCAATCACATGAGGTTTAATTCGGGGGTGGTGAGAAGGACCAATGCATTGGGGTCGAACCCGTAACCTACGCAGAGGCAGAGGGGTTCGGCCCCGAGCAGTTGAAGTCAGG
>JAPYYD010003272.1:0-14348 GCA_028551405.1 Uromys caudimaculatus
GGTGCAGCCTCAGTTGCATTGACAGCCCAGGATTGAAGGGGTCATGCAAAGGAGGTGAGGCTTGGCACCATGAAGAGAGCCTATGAGAAGCTGTTTGTAAAGCCTAGTTGCTGCGGAAGACAGCAGTGTTTTGGAGATGCCAGGACCAGGAGATGACCACCAAGAACAGCAGCAGCAGTGGAGCACAGGCATCTGGAGCCGTGTGTGCTACACAGGGCAGAGCTGGAGAAGTGACTCGAGCCCTTGGAGGAGTCCACAAGATCGGGAGTGGATCCCAGACATCGGACGGTTGGAATTTGATTTTGCTTTTGATTGTGACTTTGCCCCGATATATATTCCCTCCTGAAGAAAGAGGGTATTTTAGTGGAGCCCACAGTCAAGAGACTTTGAATTTTTAAAGACTTTGAATTTTAAGAGAATGGATGTTTAAAAGGGACTGAAATGTTAATATGTAAGAATGTGTAAAGACTGTGGGACTTGTAAAGTTATTTAGATCTTGGGGATTTATAAGGAAGTAAGGGTCGAGGCTGGTGATGTGTTTGTGTGTCAAGATGACAAGGGGTCAATTGTACTGGCTGGTTTTGTGTGTTAACTTGACACAAGCTGAAGTTATCACAGAGAAAGGAGTTTCAGTTGAGAAAATGCCTCCATGAGATTCAGCGGTAAGGCACGTTCTCAATTAGTGATCAAGGGGGAGGGCCCCTTGTGGGTGGTACCATCTGTGGGCTGGTAGTCTTGGGCTCTATAAGAAAGCAGGCTGAGCAAGCCAGGGGAAGCAAGCCAGTAAGTTACATCTCTCTATGGCCTCTGCATCAGTTCCTGCTCCTTGATCTGCTTGAGTTCCAGTCCTGACTTCCTCTGGTGATGAACCGCAGCATGGAAGTGTAAGCTCAATAAACCCTTTCCTCCCCAACTTGCTTCTTGGTCATGATGTTTGTGCAGGAATAGAAACCCTGACTAAGACAGTTGTAAACTGAGTTGTTTACATTTCCTGAGTCTCATACAAGCTAAGCAAGCACTTTACCACTGAGGCACACCCTAGTCCTCACTACATGTCCTTCATTTCCAACCAATAGAGCTTTCAGTGTGAATGATGTTGGAAGCAAATTGCCTTAGAAAAATTAAAGGGGGAGAGAGAACAATCTGCCAATGTGTGAGTGACAGTCACAAAGGCAGCAGGTGATACACGAAGGGAAGTGACTGGGAGGGCAGGGTGGCCAGCACAGTCCAGTCCTGAGTAATCACAGATGCTTCCCCATGCAGCACAGGCTGCTGCCATTGTTCTTGGATACCCACCAGAACTGGACAGTGAGAGCCTGTTGCCAAAGATACCACATGCTCTGAATACAGACACAGAGAAATCAAGATTGAACTCACCTGAATGAATGCTTCCTCCCTGCCAGTTAACATTAGTAGGGCCCATGGGTGCCATCTAGCTATTGAGAAAAGCCACTCACATGGTAACTCCGAGCTGTAGACCCAGCATGCTGAAACCCTGAGTCGCCTGGCCAGCTGTATCTGCCAGTGCAGCACATGCATGGCACTGGAGGAGACCACCTGCTTCTGCTCGAATTCAGCCTTATCCCTTAGGCACATGTCTGGCACCGTGGAACTGGTCAAAAGCCGAGGCTAGGAAGTCACAGGCCCTATGAATCAGTATACTGCTGCTGTTTTCCTGAAGACATTCAGTTAAACTATCTTCTACAGATTTTAATACCCATAGACTTAGTACACCTTTCATATTTGGCCAGAGAAACCTCTTTTGGCAGTGAGTGACTGTCAAAGCAAGGACTTGGCCAAAGAGCTGAGAATAACTGACCATTGAGTGCTCGGTCCTAATTGAAGCACTAGTGTCTCTCCCTCTGAGACTTAAGATGTGCTGTAAAGAGCAGGGAGAAGGACTGTGGAAGCTGAAGAATAGGGGCAGTGTGGTGGGATGCGGTCTTCTGGATACGCCACAGCCATTATAATCGTGAACACATGGTTGCTGTGACTGTCCATGCTGAGCCTACAGGACGGGGGGAAGGGAGGAAGGAACATGAGAGTGGGAAAGGAGCGGGTCTGCGCGTGTGTGTGAAGGAGGGAGTCGGGTCTGTGCGTGTGTGTGAAGGAGGGAGTCGGCGTGTGTGTGTGTGTGTGTGTGTGTGTGTGTGTGTGTGTGTGTGAAGGAGCGGGTCTGCACGTGTGTGGAATAGGGTAGTGCAGTGGGTGTAACTGATGCTGCCTAAAATCTAAAAGAGGAGGGGCTAGGGTGATGATGGTTCAGGGGCTCAGGGCACTAGCTGTTCGCACCCACTTGGTGGCTCATCTGTAACTCCAGTACTGGGGTATCTGATGCCCTCTTCTGGCTTCTGTTGGCACCAGGCATGCACATAGTACACAGACAGACATGCAGACAAAACACTTCTACATATGATAACTATAAGTTTTTTTTTTTTTTTTAAGAGATGAGAAACGTCTGAGCATGTATAATTAGATTAGTTGTATAGAGATTTTCTTTAGAAACGCTTTCATGGGTTTACTCTGACACTGGTTAGTTAGCTGTTGGAACTTTTCCAATGTCATAGCTGTAAATGGGAATGGTGATAGCGTCTGCCTGGTAGGATTGTCAGGAAAGGAAGCTGGCACATATGCCTGCAGACTCAGTGCTCATGAGAATAGCTCAGCCAGAGTGCACTCACAAAATATATTAGCTGCTGTGTTTTTCAGACACAAATTAGGTTGACTTTTATGTAATGTCTTGTTCCTTTCTAGAAGAAGGCACAATCTAAATTTGGCCAACCCCCCCAGGAGAGAAAGCCTCTCTGGCCAGAGATTTCTCTGATGTAAGGCTACAAGCTGCCTTCACTGACTGAACAGACACTGTTAATTACTGACACCCTCTAAGTGAGCAGCACTGTTCTTCCTGAGTCCAGAGAATGGATCTAGATGTGTTTGCACAGGGATCACATCAGTGACACAAGTTTTATACATAAGAAAGGATGAAAGTGCTTAACATCTCCTGAAATTTACAGTCTTAAAATAAGAAACCACACCACTGCTTTCAGGCTGCTCCCTGTTGCTTATGTTAAATGCCTGAGACCTGTTAGTTCATGCCTGGGTCATTTCTGCTATCACTCAGAATATTTGCAGTCTTTGTCTTGTATCCTCTCACTGGATTATCTACTTCATAAAATACTTTCTGGCCAGTGTTTAGTGTAAATGACTTTTTTGGCTAATAGTGGCCTTTATCAGCAGAACTACTAGTTTATACTGGCCAGAGAATTGTGTGATTAGACCATAATTGGTGATCCCCTTGTCTGTGAGGAGAACAGGTTAGGCTAAGTTCTTCGTTAGGAGCCTTCAATTCTGAAGTGCAATTATTGTATGACTTATAGCAGTCAATACCTATCGATGTTTCCCCTTAGAAGACCATGAAAGGTGACTTATTATGCTTCAAAATGGGTACTTTCCCCCTTGATTGATTCACCTCTCTGACTCATGGGAAGCTTCCTGCTTCCCCACTACCAACAACAGATAAAGTCAACATACAGTCCTTGCTTCTTAGAGTTCCTAGACACTTTGAAAGTTTTTTGCAAAAAAGTTTTTTTTAATTTTTTTTTTTATTTTTTATAAGATGGTATGACCAGTTAAGGGGGCAAGATATCTATACCTTAAGAGGAGCCTGAGGCCAGGCACCAAAGTCCACGGGAAGCTGTAGAGTGCATATTTACTCAGACTATTGACTGGCTGGTTCTGAGAATTCAGACTAGGTTTAAGTGAAATAAAGATGGAGTGGGTGCGGCTGGAGTTTGGGCCGTTTGGCTATTTGTCTTTGTTTAAGTTGAAGGTTAGCGTACTCCACTGAGCAATCTTAGAAAAGCTTCTGCTTAGGTGGTGGGTGTGCTGCTCAGGTAGTCTGTCACTTCAATAAATGTCTTCCTTCCTAGGCCTCTCCACCTGACTTATTCCATTTTTACCACAGGACTGAATGTTACCCAGCAGAGCTTTGTCCAAAGAGAACCGCGTTGGCAGGATGGTGCTATCGATCGATCATTCATCTGCTGGGTGTCAGCACCAGCTTAAAGAAAATGCAGAAATCCCCAGCCTCTGGCCTTTTCTGGTGTCTGCCTGTAAATATTCTTGCATTTAGAGGAAGTAGGATATGGCATTTAAAAATATGTATGAGGAGAATTTTAGGTGTTTAGCCTTTTTTCTATTGTATTTCTTCCCACTATAGTAGACATAATTCCTCAGAAATGACCCTGTGCTTGGGGCCCTTTCCCAGCGTGTATCTTAATTCTCTCAGGTAGCCTTGGCACCCTCTTCATGAGCTGGATGCTGTGGTCCCTTGGACTCTTTCTGGTCCTCTGTTTTCGTTGTCCATTGGAGACCTGATTTTCTGCCTTCTTGTTAATGTTTGAAGTTGTTGCTTTTGACTTTCATCTCCTTCTTCTCTCATTAGTTTTATTTATCTTGACTCTAAGAACAAGTTGTTTAATAAAACCTGTAGCTTTATTCACAGAATCAAACTATCAGAAGCTTTTATGTCGTCCTAAAAATGTCTCACACTTTCAATATTCATGTATTTCTGTTTTTATGATTAAATTATTTTAATAACTGTAAAGCTCTCCATTCTCTGTAGACAGATCCTAGGTTAGAGCTCATAAGATAGATATTTGAGTAGGGAATATGATATTATTTCTAAGACTTTTCTCTTGATCAGTATTTTCATTTGCTTTGATTTTTAAGAGCACTGTATTAATTATCATATCTCTTTTACTGTTTTTATTACATTTTGTTTGTTTGTTGTATTTGTGTCCGTGTATGCCATAGCATGTGTGCAGTGTTTTCTGTATTGACTTTTTTGTTTGTTTCCTTTGTTTAGTTAGGGTATCACTATGTATCCTTGGCTGACCTGGAACTTACTCTGTAGACCAGGCTGCTCCTAAGCTTGTAGAGATTGCTTGCCTGTCTCCTGAGTGCTGGGACAAAAGGCCATGCCCAGCACTTTTTATCTGCTTTCGATGTTCTTTACCCGAGCCATGGAGAACTTTCTTAGGGGGATGCTTAGCTCCTGAGTTGGCCATTTACCCGCCCAGTTTGGGAGGTTTACTGATTGCTGTTAAGCAGGCAAAAACCTGGTCCCTGCCATTTTTCAGGGGCCATTAGTGGCTCCTCCTTATTTTGCCTGTGCATAGATCTGCCCATATGTCTGATGTCATGGATCTTCAGAAACTGGGAGTGAAAAGGGTTCACTAAATTCTTGTTCCCTCTCACAGGGTACAGAGTGTGATTACTCCCTGTGGCATCCCTGTCAGCATCATGGCCAATCTTTCTTTTCCCTTGGGAAATGGTTCAGTTGTTTGGGAAAATTCTGTAACCTTGACAATTTCCTATTATGTAAGCTATCCAGCAAAATATTCATAGGCAAGTGCTGACGAGTTTTCCTAAAAATACAGCCTGAAGTTCTCTGCCACGGGGTTAAAATAAGACCCAGCAGATGCTAGAGAGGGTGGTGCTGGTGGCAGTGGTGGTCATGGTGAGGTGTAACAAAGATGTCTGTGGAATTCCCTCTGCCCTCTGTTTCCCATCCCAGTTCCTCTTTCTGACTCCCCCAGGTTTCCAATACAGGTAACTACTCTTAGTGAATTCTCGTGCATTTCTCCAGATCTGTATGCAAGCAAATACAAGTGTGCATTTCCCTCCTCTCCTTCAAATGGTAACAAAATGGCATGCCTGGCAAAAGTGGCCCGACAGTCTGTGTGATAGCACACGCAGCTCTTTAGCCCTTGTGTGATAGCACACGCAGCTCTTTAGCCGTGGGTGGGTCTGTATCAGTGAAGAACCTGAGCATGCCTTCCTTTGTTTTCCTAGTGTCAGAGAGCAGAGAGCCTGCTTTATGAACTCATCGACTGTATGTCATCAGTCATGTGAACAGCTCCTTATTTATTCTCTTCTTTTGGGTAATTGACACAATTTTAAGTATTTGGTTCCGTCTACTCTATTTAAATTTTAGTTATACTTCTTGGTGTTATTTTTTTTTTTTGACAATTCATATGGAAAGTACAGTGTGAGCCTTTAGGTTATTGTGTCTACTTTTAAACAGTACATCATGTTACTTTGTGGGCAGCATGAGGCTTATTCAGAAGAGCTCCATTTGCTTCTTGCTTTCCAAACATTTTACTTTTGCCATATTATATACCTTTACGTATGCTATGAACTTCATGACACGTTTAGAAAAAAATGCTTGTCTCCAAATTTACAGTAATTGGAGCTTTTTATTTATTTTTTAAATTCTTGCAAAATCTTCAATGTACATAACATTTTTCTTTGCAGGCTGGGGGCCTTATGTGTGGAAGGCAAGTGCTTGACCCCTTGGCAACATCTCTAGTGGGGCAGCTTCATTAGGGAGGAATTCTTTCAGCTCTTACCTATCTAAAATGTCATTTTACTTACGTTGCTGCCATTATAATGGTATAGACTTGGTGTGTGGAATTTTAGCTTGGCAGGCACCCTACTTTCCTGAGCTTTAAAGACCCCTTACAGGTCTTTGGATTTTTAAAAATATATGCCATATATCTTATATAAATATACAATCAATAGTCAAATGAGTCAAATAATATTGTACTTAAAAACCAAGGTCCAAACAATGCTCCCCCAGCAGTGTTTGGGCCCAGCAGTGAGGCTGGATCAGCCTGTCCTTGGGCTGTCTGTGAGGGCGTGCTGCTGTTGTCTGTTCAGTAGTACATGTGCTGGGAGCTTGAGTTTGAGTTGTCTTTCAGCACACGTGCATTTCTAGAGTTCCTGTCTCTTCTGGTTGAACCTCAAGCTTTATAGTTCTACTGCCAACTTGGTTCCCTGGCAAGTTCTCTTTGTGCTTTCTGTGTTTGCAGCATTTCTGTCTTCCCTGGTGCATAGGCTGAGCCTTGTTTTCTGCTCTTTGAAGATCCAGAATGTCTCAGATGACTGACTCTAAGACCCCTTGTACCCTCCCTCTCTTATGCCAACTGTTAATGGCCTAAAAATTCTGGAGCATTTCAGATAGCCTTCCATAGTTCCTGTGCCCTAGATTGAGCCTTTAGCAGCCAAGATCTCAGGTACCCTGTACATTGGTCTTAGCTTTGATGTCTCGAGTTGCACCTTCAGATGGCCAGATCCTAAAATGTGAGCCATCTTGGTGCTGTCCCCACACCAGGCCCAGAGCTGGAGTCCTGTGGGGAGTGGGGTGGGGCTGGGGGAAATATCTTGGCTCTCCTGCTGTGTGGTGTGGACCTGTCTCAGCTCTCCTGTGCATTGGTTGGTGGTCAGTGGGCCCAGTACCTCATTCTGTGACTTGGGTTTTCTGAAACCCTGACTTGTGTACCAGCCTCTATGCAGACTTTGAGGTATGTTGGATGGTTTCTTGGCTCCTTAAACTGTGTGACCATCAGACTTCCCAACTAGTGCGCGAGGAGAATGCTTAGGATCTCTTTTATAACAGGGTCATGGTTTTCTGAATTAACTTTATTTACTTAAATAACTTAAAACAAATTTGTTATCTTTATATCATTAGCTTTCTGATAGGTGTTCAAAACTAAGGTTTTTTTATTTTCTCCAACTTGGTGGTTTGCTCATGTCTAACAGTGTTCTCTGTGCTTTTCTTCCCATATTCTGAGAAGTATACTTCTTCCGTATATAACCCTACAACCTCTGCTCCTTTGAACAGTGTATGTCTGAGGGTGCTTCTGCCAGCAGCTGGATTATTCTTGTTTCTCCGTTCTATTTCAAAGCCTCAAATTGAGGTTCTGTGCTTTAGAATGGTCTGCTCTGGCTGGTACTTTTTGAATCCAGCTGCTGCTCAGTATTCTTGTCATCCTCCATGCCGTGTCATCTTCCTCACGTGGCCTCTGAGTGATTTCATTAGCTTTGGGACACTTCCCCATGTATTTGTGTCTGTGAATAAATTTGTTCTTATTCCTCAAGAACAATGGTTAGGGAACCTCTTAACGTAGGAAGCTGTGGCCACAGAGAATGCTTCAGACTTTGCTAAAGAGCATGTGTTTTTACTGCAGATACATTGACTGAGACACAGAGATGCTGCATCCTGTATCCCTGTAGCTACACAGACAGCAGCAGAGCTTAGTTTACATCAGAATTAATTTAACTCAGACTATGAAGTCGTTTCCTGGTAATGAAGTGCATTGCCTTTGACACTTTCATGTTGTATTACTGTGTAGTTCTTCAGAGCTTGGGATAAAGTATTTTCTCTTCAAGAGACAGAGCAGAAGGTGAGTGAGAACCAAAACCCTTAGAAAATTAAGAGGTTCCAAGCAGAGAAGATTGTGATCACACATCAACAAAGGTTAAAACTAAAAGGCCAAAAATGAGAGCCCAAACTGAGCTTCAGGAGCAAAGAGGAAGTGAATACCTGACTGGTCCTCATCGTCAGGAAGGCTTGGGCCATATCTGCTGTTAGAGGGGAGTGCCAGTAACAAGTCGAGTGTAGTAGGCTGGAAGGAAGAGACTCACTAGTGGCTGTCATTGGAGTGGGGACTTAAATGTCTCTTACGTGATAAGCAGTGGACTCGTTGTTCTATAAGGTTCATTTCAAGCTGCCCTGAAGCACACAGGGTTCTTAATCAAAGCTAGAGTCTGAGCCCAGGCTCCTTATATGCCCAAATCTGAGGCTAGTCTACTTTAAATATGTTTTCATCAGAGGGCAGGAAGTCAAATTTAATGAGTGATAGCAACTAACTCCAGAAACCATACTAAGTATGGTGCCAGTGTTACAGCTTAGTGGTATTTGCTTAGTATGTTCCTAAGCCCTGAGTTTGATTCCAAGCATCACAAAAAGAAAAAACAAAAAACAAAAAAAATAACCAATACACATATTATATGAGGCAGAGATAAAAACAGAGAAAATAAATTACCTTTCCAAATTTACATATTAGAGTTATACTGAGCGTACATTGGCTCATGTTAGGTTCTAGAGGAATCTTCTGTCTATCTCTGTATACAATTGAAACAACTGTGCCTAAAGATAATTCAAAGAAAATTCTGCGTTGTGCCCTCAGATGATTAAAGGGTTGGAAAATTAGGAAGATGAATGAAGATCCTGGGATCATTTTCCCTGAATGGAAGGTTGCAGAGTTGCCAAATGTCTTCAAGTGTGTGCAGGGCTCTCATGCCAAGTATGGTGTGCAGCTGTGTGCTAGTCTCTACTGTGTGTGCAACTGTGGTCCTTTGTTTGGTGAGATTTTAGAAAATAACCCTGACATTAACCAGTGATTGTCTTGAGCTTCTTTGTGAGAAGCCCGGGCCCTCTTCTTGGAGGTCTTCATGGGATCCTCTCGGCGTAGGGTGATAGGAGGGAGCGCGGGTATTAGAGGACTCTCAAGGTCCCTTCTAGCCCTGAGGTCCTATTATTATTGAATATTTATAGAGCACCAAAATTGGCTCTGTTCTTTTCAGACACAGAATTACATTCACTCCCTGTCCAGTGCTATCACAGTCAAAATTAGACAGATCAGCAGTGCCTTCATTGCCAAGTCAGGTCCAAGTTCATGGGGCATTTGTCTAAGTACCTGGTAGTGTCTGTTCTCCTCAGAACATTAGAGGGTGGCCTGTGAGTATGGCAAAAGATGTCAGGTCAGTGCTACAACACCCCAGTGAGACTGGTACTGATTTCCGCTGGGTATTTCTATAAAATAAATAAATTATGTATTCTGTGCTAAGCAATCTGATTTAGAATTACTGTCTTTAAAACTTGTAACCTGAAATAAAATGGAGAAAAAGATTGTGCCTCATTGCCAAGCTATTTCATATGGCATATGATATTCCTTTATTTCAGAATGACAGTGTCAATGTCTCTGACATGGCTTTGGAATCTGTACCAAGAGGTAAATTAAGGAGACAAAATCATGGTGCTGATTAACAACAGTGCAAACAGACCCCGTACTTGTATAGCATATGCATATACAGTAAAAACTACAGTTAGAATTGCCTCGATTTAAAATGAAAGATGGTTTTTGCGTTTCTGTTTAAGACTGTTACTTACCTAATGGAGGGTTTCTTTGACAGTTAGCTGCCCTGCACCCCACTTTCACCAATGATGCTCTCACACCTCTTGTTTAGTTTCAAAAACTATCTGACATTAATCTTAAACATTTAAAGACGTTTGTAGAATGATGCAAAGAACATGGATATGTACTTTACCTCTATTTATATATTTTAAAATCTTTTTGTATGTGCACATGCCTGTATAATGTGTATACATTCATTTGAGTAAGTTGTATGTGTCATGCATCTTCTGTGGCTCTTTTCTGGGGGAGGGGATTAGAGTTGTTTCTGCTACTTTCTTTTTATGGAGGTATGGTCTGGCTCTGGCTCGGCCTGGCCTGGAACTCACTGTGTCGTCTGTCTAGACTGGCGTCTAGTGCTGGAGCCTCCTGTCTCATCCTCCCCAGTACTGGGCTCATGGAAATGCAACAACATCCCCAATTTATTGTTTGATTTTAAAAGTAACTTTCTAACTCTTCCAAGTAAAAATAACATTTATTTTGTGGCTCAATTATTTTTAAGGAATTATTTTATTTTATGTATATGGGTGTTTTGCCTGCATTGATGCCTGGTGCCTATAGAGGCCAGAAGACAGTTTCATATCCCCTGGAACAAGAGTAATAGACAGTTGTGATTTGCCATGTAGGTGCTGGGGATAGAACCTAGGTCCTCTGAAAGAGTGGCCAATGCTCCTACCTGTTGAGCCATTTCTCCAGCTCCATAGCTCAATTATTTACCAACATGTGCAGGTACTCGAGGTTTTATATTTTACCTCGTCTTTTCATTGTTACCTTAACTGCCCTCAGGGAGGGCCTTTTCATATATGTGTTTATGGACTTTATTATTCTCCGGTCCTTTAGAAAAGTTTTAAGTCTTGACATAAGAACTTGTTGCCACAACACATATGGCCCATTGCAGGATTTTGCAAAGGTGTTATCCTATTACAGGATTTATCATGGTGTTATGACATGATTTTAATAGAGGAAAACTCATTTTCAGAATGTAAATATTTTTACTTTAAGAGTTTTATGTAATAAAACTATATGAACATAGTTGAATTTGTTGCCCTGGGAACTCAATTTCTATTTCAAGTGAGTATGAAAGGCTGAATTCCTGTGTTTAATGACTTCTTTCACAGTAGTTTGTGTTTCTTCAATTCTAGGACTGAGTCTCACTGAAGGAGCAGTTAGATCCGGAATGCAGGAGCAGCTGCAGTAGATCCAGAATGCAGGGGGAGCTCCATTAGATCCAGAATACAGGAGCAGCTGCACTACATCCAGAATGCAGGAGCAGCTGCACTACATCCAGAATGCAGGAGCAGCGCACTAGATTCAGAATGCAGGAGCAGCTGCACTAAATTCAGAATGCAGGAGCAGCTATAGTAGATCCAGAATGCAGGGGGGAGCTGCACTAGATCTAAAATGCAGAAGCAGCTGCACTAGATCCAGAATACAGAGGCAGCAGCACTAGATCCAGAATGCAGGAGCAGCTGCACTAGATCCAGAATGCAGGAGCAGCTGCACTAGATCCAGAATGCAGGAGCAGCTGCACTAGATCCTGAATAATGATGTGATGTACGGGACACCATAGTGGGAGATGTTAAACTGCTCAGATGACTGATGGGGAAATTGAGGTTCTTTTTATTCCTAAAGCTTTGTGCTGTATGTAATTGCTTATTAACCACTTTAATATTTAGGATTAACATCAGTTTTGACTAATTCACCTCTGCACATGCTTCCAAGTTGTCTGAGACACTGTAACTGTAGTGAGGTCAGCTCACTAAAGCTTTTTGGTTTTGTGCACATTGAAAATACAGAGCTAGAGTCAGTTTAGGCTCAAGAATGATGGTCTCCCTCCCCTGATGGTTTCCTAGCAGCAACACCACCTCCATTTCTGGATAGAGCACAGGCTGAGAGCAAGCTTACCGTACAGCACCGTGTCACCTTCTGTAGCCACTGAATGCCGCCTCTGAACTTCACTGGAGAGCCGAACTCTGACATTTAATTCCTGCTGCTTCTCCTCTTGTATTTCTTCATTTTAAATATGCTGCATGCTTGCTTCATGTTCACTACTGCCAGAAAAAACAGGCAATATTAGTTCTAAGAATATTTTTCTTTCTGAAGCACCTCCATTCAGGATGTGTGATCTATTGTAATTCTTATTCATTTGAAATACAGCAATTTGTTCTTGTCAGTAGAGGGTGGGTTTGTTGTTTTAAATTGCTAGGTTTTGTTTTTGTTGGCATACTCCCCAATACAAATTGAATGGCTGACAAACATCTATTTGTCTGACGGTTCAATCTGGATAAGTGCCCTCAGTTGCCTAACAGTACAATTTGGGCTCTCAGAGATAAAAGCAACCTGAATGCCAGGATTGTAGCAGAGCCTTTTCATGCAGATAACAGAGGTAATCCATATTCCTGGGGTCTGTAAGTCACACAGAGGGAAATATGCATGTGTATTGTCTCATATGAAACTGGGTTTTCTGCTCCTTCATAATCAAACAGGATAGCTAACTCATGAGAGTAGTAACAGTGGATATGAGACATTCCTAGACTTGAAATTAAAGAGGAATGCGGTATTGGCTTCTAAAGTTGAAGAGCGTAGAGTTGCTTAGCATTTTCCCATAGCACATTGGATTTTGCTGAATGAATTTTCTTTCTGTTTTAAGATTGTTATTTTGAAATAAGTTACATCTTTAGACTGTGACTTTTCTGTAGCTCTGATATTCTGCTTGAGATGGGGTTGAAGGGGGCTTTGTTTCTTCCTTAGATGAAGAGGTGAGACTTGGTCCCTATTGGCTTACCTCTCTCTAAAAACATGAGTCTTTCTGTAGAGGTATCTCCCAAATGTAATTCATACCATTTTTTTTTTCAAAAAAAAAAAAAAAAAAAAGGACAAAATGTTTGATAGCCACAGTTATGAAGAAGGAATTGATTGAATGCAAAAGGTAACAGACATCCTTGAAGTATATTAAAGAGCCCAGGTAGAGATGGTCTAAAAAATAAGGGTTTAATTGTTACAGCCTGCTGATTGACAGGTTAGAGAGATAAAGGAAAGTCTGAGGTCATTTTCCTGTGTTTATTGTGGAGCATCATATACAGGATATCACTGCCTAGTGAATAAAGGAAAGCAGGAATGGCTACAGAAGAAAGATAATGCCACAGAACTGTGCTGAGCTGGAGACACCCTTAGTGCAACAGTTCCCTCTGGGGTCACAGATCAGATATCCTGCTATCAGATATTTGCATTATGATTCATAACAGTAGCAAAGCTATAGTTATGAAGTAGCAAGAACTAATTTTATGGTTGGGGTCACCACAACATGAAGGACTGTATCAAAGGATCATAGCATTAAGAAGATTGAGAACCCTGCCTTAAGATTTCCAGTAGGAATTGGATTTACGGGTAAAAAAACAAAACAAAAAAACAATAAACAAAAAACAAAAAACAGGAATGGGTTCTCAGTGTAGGTAGACGATGGGTAGAGGTTAAGACTTCCAGATGAATGAGAAGTGGGCTAAGGATGAAGATAGCGATTTATAGTTAGATGGAGAAATAGGGACGATGAGGGGATTGGGCAGAGACCGGACCAGTGCCTGGGACTCTTCCAGAGGCTGCTGCTTAGGAGCACGTCAACGAAGTGCACAATGATAACTTCATCAGGAGGCAACCAAGTCAAGGTCACTGACGCCAAGTCTCATAGAAATTAAACAGCAACAACAACAAATGAAGTAGTACTACATGGTAACCAAAGAACAACTAATACAAGTTCGTGCTTTCAAATGAGTGGACGGTGGTTAAATGAGCAAGCCTCTCTCCTGCACAGAACAGTACCGACCAGTTAAGACAGGTACACTGTCATGAAGGAGGTGGGGCTCAGTGTCCTTGTGTTGTAAGCACAGTGTGTGCAGGGCTGCTTAGGCAACTCCACAGCAGAGAAGCTGGACGAGTACTGCTTCAGCCAGGAGATAAGAGTGATGTCTTGGTAGTAAATGGCTTTGCAAAGATGTGGTACATAGCACTTTCTCTCTGCGGCCTTTCTCTTAGAAGCACAGAACTCCAGACTACTGGTAAGACAAAAAACAAAACAAAACAAAAAACAAAAATCAAAAACAAAAACAAAAACAAAAACTGACAAATCCCACTTGAGGGATTTGCTCAAAGCTGTGAAGTCATCACAAATAAGACCAGGAAATTATCTCAAGTCAAAAAGGGCTAAGGGTGAAGCTGGAAACAACCCAGATGTCCCTCATCAGAGGAATGGATACAGAAAATGTGGTACATCTACACAATGGAGTACTACTCAGCTATTAAAAACAATGACTT
>JAPYYD010003273.1:0-14347 GCA_028551405.1 Uromys caudimaculatus
AGTAAAAGGGAATGTCAAGGTGGGAATATGGGAATGGGTGGGCGGGTGGGTGGGAGGAGGAATTCCCTCACAGAGGCAGGGAGGGGGAGGGGAAATGGGGTTTCCAAAGAAAAGGGGAATCATCGGAAATGTAAATAAAAAATAAAAATAAATTAAAAAATAAATAAACAAAAAATAAATAAATAAATAAATAAATAAATAAATTCTCTACAGTATTCTGAGACTACTAAGAAACCTCAACTTCTACAAATTATTTCAACCTCCAAATCTCTTTTGTGATATTCAGCTCCATATTACTATAACAATATACCAAAATGAATTAATTTATAAAGTAAAAAGATACACTTGTCTTAAGTTCTGATATTGTCAGTTCTAGATTGAGCAGTCAATTGCTTTGGACTTCTGGTGAACATTCTAAATGGCAATGAAAGGGAGTGTGCATCTTCTCAAACCATTCAAACTCTGAGTCATGTAGCAGAAAGAGAATGAGTTGAGTCCCAACATATCTTTGGCTGCAGTGACCTAAGGACTTTCCATAAGGACTCACATTCTAAAGGTCTAGAGCATATTTCAATACCATTACCCAAGGACCAAACCTTTTGGAGGTTAGTACCCATGTTTAAGCCAGAGACTATGTATGTTACCCAACAAAACATGACCCACATAAAGATCCTCTATCATTTCAGTGTATTATTAAGTTTTTACTGTAGAGAAAAGTGAAAAACAAGATAGATATACAGTATATTCTTTTATAACTCATCATGGGCATGTGATTTTGTTGTATTCAACACTGTTATGGATTGAAACAATAGGTCACATATTTGATATTATTATAGGTTACTATCTAATAAAGAGTGAAGGAAAGATTGACCTACAAAGTTTATTAATTTCAAGGTTAGCTCCTTATTGTGTCTAAAGCTTTTGAATAATGGCTCCCTATAAATGTGCATATATGCGTATATGCACACATGACTAATGGACTATAGTTATAGAACACTCAAGATATATTTCACAACCACATAATGGAAGGAAGGGGTAATTGGTGCTAAGACGGTACATAGGAGGTTGGGACAAGCTCCTTCTTGGTAAAATAAGATCTGGACAGAATCCCAATTACTTAATGATGGCCCATGATTGTAAATGAGGTATTAGTTAGTATACTGGACTAAGGAAGAAGATGGACTACCTTTTTTCAAGAGGACTTTTACATATTCCATTCTAAATAAATAACCAACTGCCAATGTGGGACAAACTTGAGCTTCAAGAGCCCTTTAGTACAGTAATAACCACAATGATCAACCTCAAATTCAAAGAAAACCTGTAATCAAGTTTCCATTTAGTGGCAAAATACTAAAAGTGACCACAGCCTTTAAAAAAAAAAAAAAAAAAAAAAAAAGACCGCTAAAATTTTCTGGAAAGGTTGATACAAACAAAGCTGAATTACAAAAACTGAAATAAATAATGATTCAATGTACAAAGGATCTTATATGCCCATAAATATAGCTAGTTTTCAGGGTGTCTTGGCCTTAACAGTCAAATAAAATAAGTAACCAGATATTAACAACATAGAAACCAATATGTGTGAACTCTTAGACATAGAGTTCAATATAACCATCTTTATAAAACAAAACCTCAGTGACCTTCAAGGAAACAGAGAGAAATAACTAAATATTCTACCTGAGAAATTTAATAGAGATATTAAGTAATTTTTAAATATTAAAGAGAAATCCTTGAGAGGGAAAATATTTTAAATGAAACTGAAAATGAATTAAAAGTGTTAGTACCACTAGATCAAACAGGGGAGAAAAGAGCTCAGAACCTATTTGAAAGAACACAGAGAAGTAATGGGAAAATAAAAAGGAGAAGAAAACTAATGAGAACTTCAGAACAAGAATAAAAGAGTAAATATTTAATTATTGAGGTTCAAGAGGGTCTTGAAGACAGCATAGTCTTATTAAAATGAGTAATTTTTTGAAACTACCCAATTCTAGAGAACATAAAGGTCCAAGTATATAGACATCAAAAAATAGCAGTTATAGTCAGCATAGCCAAATATTAAGATATAAACAATGCTTCAAAGATAAAAGGCAAGATTCTCAAAGCAGTTGAAATGACAGGACATATATTATCAGAAACCTTAAAGTCCTGCAGAGAACAATATAAAATTGTTCTCAATGTTAAAAAGAAAATCGAGACTTTCTTGATACCAGAAAATCCACCTTTTAGCACCCTTGTGGAGGCAGGGGGAGGGGTTCTGGGATGGGGGATTCTCTGAGAGGATACCAGGAAGAGGGATAATATTTGAAATGTAAATAAACAAAATAACCAATAAATTTTTTTTAAAAGAAATGCAAGACAAAGTTTTTCTCAAAACAAAAGAAAAAGGGAAAAGAGGAATCTCAAAAAAAAAAAAAAATTATCACAGATTCCTCTTCTCACTAATATAAGCCAGAGATCTTCAAATTGATAAGAAATGTTTTGAAACTTAAGAAAATGCCAGAATGTCTACATACATTTAAAATGTTCTAATACTGTAAAGGTGAGGTTATTCCTTCTTATATCCTTGTAATTAATATCCTTGTTATATCCTTGTTATTCTGTAACAATTTTTAAAAATTCAATTAAAAATAACCACCCTTTCTCTTTTCTTCCTCCAGCCCTCCCATGCTCCTGCTCTCTTATTTCCTCTGGAAATCATGCCCACTTTTACTTCAGTTGTTGTTGTTACATAAAAACACACGTGTGAACACACACATGCATAAATACATAAACATGTTGTATATTATTTGTTCATATTTAATATATACTATTGTATTTTATGAATTCTGCGATGAATACTTGTTATTAGATAATGCACTAAGGGGCTCATCCTTGTGGGGGGACTATTTCTCCTGTTTTCAGCATTCTTTACTTGCCTTTAATCCTTTGTCTATGGGTAATACCCCATGAGATATCTCTCTTCTGTGTCAGCATATTTATTGCTGCTGTACATCTCTGAAGAAGTCTTGTTAGGCAACCATACTTTTGTAGTGCTAGCCTCTCTGTCATTTCTAAGAGTCATAATCTCACAGAAGCTTTTCTGGTCTTCCAGCTCTTTTCTGCCTCCTCTTCTAAAATGTTTCTTGACCCTTAAGTACAGAAGAAAGAAGGAAAGCATTACAGAAAACCACAACCAATCAAAATACAAAAAAACAAATGACTGTGGGGAACCAGCCCTGATTGATACATCTCCAACACAAATCCCGAAACATTTTTATCTCTGGCTAGGGAGATGGTTCAGAAGATAACGGTGTTTGCTGTGAATTCCTAATTGCCTTAATATGAAGCTCAGAACCATAAACTTGGTTTTGGCCTCTACACATGTCAATGGCTCATACACCCCAGAATATAACCCAGACCTGATATTTTCATCACACCATGGAAACATCACATACAAAGTAAATCATAATAAATCTAATTATGGAAAAGAAACAACAAAGTACATGTCCTTTTCATTTGTTTATTTAAATTTTCAATTTGACTTTATTTTTATGTAACAGTTTCACGTATTCTTTGAGAATTTCATATATGTACATAATTTATTTTGATTGTATCCACCAAAAGATCTTCTGCCTCCAACTCCTTCCAGACTCAACCACAACTGCATACAATTCCAACTTTATATCTTCTTTCTTCCTTTCTTCCTTTCTTCCTTTCTTTCTTTCTTTCTTTCTTTCTTTCTTTCTTTCTTTCTTTCTTTCTTTCTTTCTTTCTTTCTTTTTTGTAATAATTCATTGAATCCAGCTAGGAATTCTTAGGTGCACATGAGTATAGGCACATCCTGTAGAGCATGGGTGACCTACAAGGGGCCAGAGTCCTGAAAAACACTGGCTCTCCTTCCCACTGTGGCCTCCAACAGCCTACTTTGTTAGCTCTTTTCCAAGCAACCACAACTGCTCTGATTCATAATTACAACAGCCCCATCATTTCCAAGATATTGTTTCACAGCAGTCCTCTCTGACATCTGGATCTTTGTTAATTGTTCTATTCCCCTCCTATGAACCCTGAGCGTTCAGGAAGAGTGATATAGATGTCCCATTTATGGCTGAGCACTCCACAGACACTTATTTTCTGCACCAAGTATTCTTCTAAATGATATCTCTGCCCACAGAAACTGAATTCTGGAAGTGAGTTAGGCCAGAACACACTAACAAGGTAATATCCCAAGAAAATATGGCCTATGATTTGAAGCTGGACAGTGTCATTCTATCTTCTTGACTGTTTTCCTTAAGATGTTGGAGCCTGACTTTATAGGTCTTGAATTCTGTAAACCTCTTATGAAAGTATTTGAATTGATGTCACATTAGAAAGTCAAGTATGATCCTGGAGTCAGTCTATGACGAGTAGAGAAGACAGGTGGTGCTCTGTACCCTAGCAACCTCTGTTTCAGAAAGACAACCACAAGCAAGGTACATTCCTCTTATATATCTCTAGCTAGTGTATCAATGAGTTTGTAGACAACTTCATATAAGACACAGTTTTAAAATGTTACAGGCAGAGTTCCTCCTGGTCAGAGACTAAAAGACAATGGTCTTTTTTCTTTGAATCTCTTAAGAGACCATATCCAGTGGATAGACATGACCCCTGGTTGAGGGATGGGGCCACCTATCCACATCAAAATTATGAATTCAGAATTCTTCCTGTCAAAAGGAAATGCAGGGACAAAGAATGGAGCAGAGACTGAAGGAATGGCCATCCAGAGACTGCCACACCTAGGGATCCATCCCATCTGCAGACATCGAACCCAGACACCATTGCTGATGCCAAGAAGAGCTTTCTGACAGGAGCATGGAATAGCTGTCCCCTGAGAGGCTCTGCCAGAGCCTGACCTATACAGATGAGGATGCTCACAGCCAACCATCAGACTGAGTGCGGAGGTACCCGAATGGAGGAGTTAGGGTAAGGACTGGAGAAGCTGAAGGGGTTTGCAACCCCATAGGAAGAACAACAATATCAACCAACCAGACTTCCCCAAAACTCCCAAGGACTAAACCACCAAGCAAAGAGTACACATGGAGGCACCCATGGCTCCAGCTGGATATGGAGCAGAGCCTACATATCAGGCTCCATGACCCAGGGTAGGGCAATGCTAGGGTGCTGAGGGAGGAGTGGGTGTATGGTTTGGAAAAGACCCTCATAGAGGCAGGAGAGGGGGGAGATAGGAGGTTTGTGGAGGGGAAACTAGGAAGGGGTATAACATTTGAAATGTCGATAAAAAATGAAAAAGAAAAAAGCATTGGGTAGGAAAAGGATATCTCATGGGAGACTATCAGCCAGTGTTAGCCACACACAGTGTAAGAGAAAATAAATTAGAGACTACAATGTGCTAGTGACAACAGCAAAGAGACCTGCTTTGAGATCAGTGTTTTCCTTTTGCTGGGAAAGGAGTTGATGATGGGAAACTGGGACAGTAAACAGAGAAATGGGTAACACATGAGTGTTTGTTTCGCTCAAAATCCTTCTGCTGATGTAAATTCAGTTTCATTTGTGCCCTAAGTGGGATGAAGCTATATCATGGCTCTAAGCATCAGAAAATCTAGTACATGCTGTGAGCAACTCAGTCTTTGAAACAGATGTTATTCTCTGACTCTCAAAGCCTTATTTAACTTCCTGTAAAGAATAACATATACAAATCTGCAGTGTCTGAACTACACTGTTTAGGCTTTTAAAAAATGTTTAAAGAAACGTTAAAATGGTTTTAATTAACAATATGCCAAGCTAATCTTTTCAAGCTGCATTGCTTCTGGATGCTTCTGGATCACCAAGCCACCTTTAAAAATGTGCTGGAGGAAAAAGTAAACAGAAGGAACTTCAGAACACATGCACTGAGTAGCTTCAGATTTCACTATAATCATCTTAACAGTACAATCAAAGTTCAACATGGCAGACAGCATTATTTCAACCCTTTCAGTTCGGGGAAGACAGATTAGTCAGTGTATACATCCATGCACTCAGAGGATCCATACCACTGACCATCGGCCAAATAAGAGAACAAAGTCCAGGAATCTTCAACCAGCCTCTAATACCATTTATAGATACTGGAAATAGGCAGAGCAAGTTGTTTAGGTAATTATTTGTATTTAGAGAGAATAAGATTTCTCATGTGTAGGGATAAGCATTTGTGACTTGAAACAAAACAGAGTTTCATGCCTTTCCTAACCTCTCAGCCATGGGGCACATAGAAGACAATAGTGCACTACCCAAAGATCTATGACAAAGGCAAAAGATGTCTCTTTAGTGATAGGGAACTACAAATGTTATAGAGACTAAGATGACAAGAGGGGAACAAAGCAAATTTACGTTGAAGAAATTTAGAATATAGCAGAAATTAATAAAATATATTGTCATATCCAATAATTTTAAAATAGATTACTGTAGTGAAGATATAATTTAAAGGTGAAAGTATCCTGTGTGTCTTACAAATCAAGGCTGTCTAAAGCTTATAAATAAATGGTCTTCCTATGCCCAAAATTACTTGAATTCATCCGTATTGTATTCCTTACTTTGCAAACAATTGCACCTATATAAATCTCCCCTCCTTTGTTCATTACTCAGCACACTAACATCTATGGATCAATGACTTAGCAGTTGTGTATTGAACACCGCTATAAGCAGTGTTATTTAATTGAGCCATGATTTCTGACACTCAATTTCAATTTATCAATAGGAAGAGATAAACAATTTCTTATTTTGCAGATTCTGTTTTTGCCTGTAACTCACTGACCAAGAACATGGGTGCAAACTAGATGCAACCAACAGATAAGTGGATAATGAAAATGTGGCACATACACATACGGGAATATTATTATGCTATTAGAAAAACAAAATCATAAAGCTTTTAGGGAAAGAGTGGGTTTACAGAGCACATTAAGCATAGTGACCCAAACTCAGAAAGAAAAGAGCCACATGTTTGTCCTATATGTAGATTCTTGCTTATAATCCATACATATGCATAAGAAAACAGACTATGAGTGTAGCATCTAGAGAGGGAGACCAAGAATGAGATCAAATGCAGGCATGAGGAACATTCAAGTCAGGTAAAAAACAAAAATATAGAGCAAATTTTGCAGCTTCAACTCTGTCTTAAGTTTCTTTTCTTTCTTTGGTGATGGATACATGACAAAAGTAAAACTCCAAGAAAATTTCATTGACTCAAAGTGACCATTTTTCCTGGATAGTTCGCTAAGATGCCTAGATTCTGGGAATGAGCATGTATTAAGTTCCCTTCAACAACTTTGTGATGTTTTCTTTTGTGAGTTGATTATAATAAGGTGATTTTGTTGAAAAAAGTATTTGTCAAAATGTCAATAATGGTTTCTTTATGGGTAGAGAAATAAAAGATTACCTTAGGTTAATTGGGATTTTTAAAATAGTTTTTAAAAAGAATAGATATTGCTTTAAGAAAACAACAACAACAACTATAATAATAGTACCTAACTTAAAAGAACTAAGTGGCATAGCCCCAAACAACACAAGACCTATAGAACTACAATATTATGGTGGTTGCTCTGACTAAGAAAACTTGGTACTGTGTGCCACTAAGCACTGCAACACAAGGTAAGCACCTTTAAAAGACATTAGGTAGGATAAACCTTTAGGAAATTATATTGGCGGTATAAAAATAGTTTTTGCCAGTAAGAGTTGGATGTTCCTGTCAAATGTTAGGTAATTATGTAACTGAACTACAAAATGTTAGAGAATTTAACACACTGTGGTTATTCCATTCAACAGTACACACACACACACACAACACAGGCATGCGTGCACAGACATGTAGCTCAGGTCGGCAACCTGAGGGTCATAGCAGATCTCTGGCCGGGTTCTCATTCTCTCAGCCTGCCAACTCTCCAGAGCTGAGTCCCTTGGCAGATCTCTGCCACCAGGCCCACACAATAACTGCTTGCTCCACGGTCAGCCATCTCAACACCCAATTACATGGTAGAATTAAAACTCTTAAGCTTAACCAATCAGATTTGTGTACCAATAAAAAACACAATTTACAAGATGCCAATACAATAATTTCAGAGCAAATTGATAATGATAAAAGCTGCCCACCTAGATTAGACAACTTATTCCAAACTTCTAACCTTTATGATAACATAACCATCGGTGGTGCTGTGCCAGTTCACATCGACTGCCATCTTCCTTCGCTTCCCCTCTTAAGAAGCTCTCTCCTGTGCAACTCTTAGCTCTGCCTCCCTGTTCCCTGTCCAATCACAGGGCTCCTGTTGGCCTAATGTAATTGGACAGGGAAAATCCTGCAACACAGACATATAGTAATTATTTAATAATCTGAGAGCATGAAAGATACCTTGAAAATCATAGTAATGTCACCAAGCATTAGAGAGGTATCAGAAAATTTTATGTTACTGATTCAGAATATTGAAGGTGAAACTCAGAATTTAAAGGCAGGAAAAGAAAACAAAGGCTTGAGTGAAAAGAGAAAGTCATCTAAAACCAGCCAGAATTTAGAGACTTCAGAAAGACATCTGACGAATAAAAAGAGAAGCAATAATCAAAGAAGGAACAGTTAAGAGTTCCCTGTGGGGCAGGGGCTACCCATGCCAGACAGCCCAAGACAATGGCTACCCTCTCCCTTTGGTCAGCAATTTCCAACTAGGCAGAGTCATAGCCAAGAGCACCTGGCATAGCAGTGGAACCTGCCAGCCATACGTCAGGAACAGAAAAATGGAAAAACGCCTTTAAAATTGTAATAAATTGAGTAGGATGGCAAGGATGAAGGCAGAAACACAGGTTATGGCTAAAAGAAACAAAGCTGTGGGAGAAAGCTTGGAATAGCTGAGTCACCAGGGAAGGAATAAAAGACGGAGTCAAGCCACAGAACCCCATGAGTCAGCCATGCTCAGGAAAATGAGCATACAGCCTTTCCATGCAAGAGCTGTCCTTTAGAGGAGTTCAGTGCTGGACCTTCCAATCCTGCATCAGCAATGATAGACAATTTGGAGGCTGCTTCTTGACCTTTGACATCCTGATGGACATGGGACTTCAGTGGAATTATTTCTAAAAGTGCTTAGATCCTACTAGAGAGCAAGAAACATTAGCTATTACTCCAGTTGTGACCATGTGATAACAAAGCAATTTGGAAAGGTATATGGGCCTAGGTGACAGAGTATTAGAAATAAATAGATCTTCAAACCCTAAAGATTGTTTAGGTAAGAAGAATACCATCATCTAGGAATAATCATGAAAAAAAGGAAGGATTTTCTACTGTTCTCTGAACCACTGCTTCATTGCATTTTAAATGTCTAACTTAATTTTAGTATAGTAATATTTCAAAACCATAAGACTTCATCAAATGTGTCTTGCAGGTGGTATAGCACAAAGTTAAAACTATCAGTCATTAAAAAA
Organism: Uromys caudimaculatus; assembly: GCA_028551405.1. Classification (NCBI taxonomy): domain Eukaryota; kingdom Metazoa; phylum Chordata; class Mammalia; order Rodentia; family Muridae; genus Uromys; species Uromys caudimaculatus. Next base: position 9,409 of record JAPYYD010003273.1, read on the forward strand.
GAATGTCTGCTCCAAAAATCCCAAATTGCTTCTTAATTCATTGATACATATCCTTCTGTCTGTATAGATGTTGCAGCAAGTTTTGAAGGACACTAGAAAAACCACACTTAGCAGGTTTCATCTCTTCAGCCCTCATGACATTTTAATGTCTTATAATGTTGTGTTCTATTTTTAGTCTTCTCCCAGAACATCTGGTCCTGCATGATTTGTCCTTGAGATGTCTACTGGCATGTTCCCGTATAGCCTGTCCTCATTTACATATCACTTGGAAGATTTTGTTTTCATTTCTGTTATATTCTAAAGAAACCAAGCAACTTGGCTGATGCTGTTCACCAAACGAGATGGTTTGAAGCTAAGTAGCTGTTTGGGAAAGAATCTACCATCTCCCACACTGGTAAATTCTTGGTAATATTCTTCAAAAGATGTTCCACACATAATATACTTAAATAAATGTTTTCTAGGGGATAAATATTCAAAACTCTGAAGACAACTCTGGCTCTTTCCACCTTGTAATTTTTATTTCTAAATTGTATTTTTGGTAAAATATAAAAAGCCAAATACTTAAAACTTCCTTTTTAAATTAATATTTTGATTCATTAGGAATTTCATACATGCATACAGTGAATTTTTATTAGCTTCTACCCCCACTACTTCTCTTAACTCATCCCAAGCCCATCCCTTCCCAGTGTTATAGTAGCATTGAAGGACCACTAAGGGAATGCTATTGCTTCCTGGCCAAAAGTATGAAACCTACTTCAGAATGGACACATGTCATTGTTCCCTCCTTAGGAGTTAATCCAGTTGGGCTAGAGAGTCAGCCACAAAGGGACCACCACTCAGGAAGCGGTACCATGCTAAAGAAGTAGGATAAATAGTTAATCCTATAATTAGCTGTTCTACTAAGCCTCACCAGGATTCCCACTTCCTGTTGCAGTCCCTACTATACACCAGGAGTTTCGGTTAGGTCTACCTGCCTCTCTGAGCCATAACTCTCCCTTTTTCTTTGTCTCCCTTTCAGATGATGGTCTGAGTTTAAGTATTCTCTCTCTCTCTCTCTCTCTCTCTCTCTCTCTCTCTCTCTCTCTCTCTCCCTCCTATGAATCTGTAATAAATTTCTCTCTAAAATTGACTGAGCTTCCCTGATCTGTGGGTTTTATTGTTTGAGTTATAAAACCAAGAACACAAGGCTCAGGCAGCCTTGGTAGCTATTGAGCTTCCAGGAGTCCGGATGCCCAAGAACATCTCCAGAGGCACCTCAGTACTCTTCTATCACCAACTCCACATCCTTTCTTTTTCTTTTATAAGTGACCAAGTCCAGTTTGTACTGTTCATCTACTTGGAGTAAGGCGATCATCTACTAGAGCATGGTTAATGTATCAGACTCCTACCCTTAAAGAAATCTGAGTCCCCTGTCCTCAGGCCACCCATTGTCAATAACTCCTTGGCTAGTGGTAGGGGAGTGAAGGGGGTGTGATCCTGTTCCTTTCCTTGTGAAATGCTGACTGGCTTGAATCTTCAAGTCTTGTGTAGAAAGCTACAGAATCTATGAGTTTGGAAACAGCAGGCCTGTCGTGTCTACAAAACATTGGTTTAGTCTGGCTCTCCCCTATGTCTGGCTCTTCCAATCTTTCAGCCCTGCTTCTGAAATGGTCTCTGAACATTAAGAAGAAAGAAGGAACATGAAGCCATTTGGAATTAAAGGGATTGATGGAAAAGGCAGAGAGATAAGAGAGTATACAGGAAGATTAATGTAATGACTAAGCATTGTGTGTAAGTATTATTCTACAAAAAAACTTTAATTTAGGAAAATACAATGTGTACAGCTAAATAGTTTTGATGTGTTGCTACATTAAAATCAAGATCAATAAATAAAACACATATAACTAAATTGACAGAGAGATATGGTATCATTGAGCTTGAAAATTCATAGCTTCTAACTGCATAAGTCAAGTCAAGAACACAAAGGTCATTGGCTAGAATGGCCTTGGTGGCTATTGAGCTGAGGAGTTATTGACAGTGGATGGCTTGAGGGAAGGGGACTCAGTTTTAATTAAAGTTAGAGGCCTGATATATTAACCACGCTCTTGTGGATGGTCCTCATACTCATGAGTAGACAAACAGTACAAACTGGACTTGGTCCTTACAAAAGAATAAAAGAGGACATGTTTGATTAAGGCAACTCCTTCATCCACCTCTAATTCATGAAACATATAGAGATGTCCCCCTGGCTATTGCTTTTCAGTACATCTCATAAATGTTTTATGTAACTGATTCATTTCCACTGTTGGTTATAATTTCTTATCTACAACATCTGACCATAAAACCATAACAGGAAAATGAAGGAAAAGGACTGGATGCATTGTTTGTGATACAAATATGGAGTCATCATTGACCTAAGTGCAGATTCTGAGTGTATTTTGTGATACTGGGAGAATTAAAAGCATGGCCATGATGCAGAAGGACAATAAATCAACCTCATGAAGTTTTGAGTCCTTTCTTCATTCTTTATAGTCACTCTACCGGGGTTCTAAAAGAAATCCAAATAATTTTATCACAGCTAATGGAGACACAAAAATCTAAATATAGTTTAATCATTTAACTATGGTTTGCTAAGGCATCAGAGTCAAATAGTAAAGTTATATATTAGAAGATATAGACACTTTTCCATGACTTCTAAGGATGTTATTGACATTTAGGGCTTTTACTTTTCTTTGCTTTTTTTGTGCGTTTTTGATGTTGTTGTTGCTCTTTGTTTTGTTTTGTCTTTTGGTTTTTAATGTATTTTGTCTGTTTATATGTCTCTTAGGAAAACTGTCAATATTTATAGCAGAAATTTAAATGGAACAATACATAAAAATAGAATTTGAATCTATTGGCTACAAATAATCAGTTTTTTCTTTTAAAAATGAATAAATAAACAAATACAAGCTTCAATTAGAAACTGATCTATGTATTTTGAAAGCTAGGCAGAATACCAGAAACATAATATTCATATTTTTGCAAATACAACCTAGCTATTTGATTTTGTCCAAGCCCGTGATTTATAGGTCATTATAAACAATTGGGCAAAGCAACAGGCTGCTGGAGCCTCTTCAAAAGGATGATGCAAATAACAGTAAAAAAATTAATGAGCAACAGATGTATGCATGAACATTTTGTGTTACTGGCTGTGAGCACAGCACGTACTATTTTGTTGATGTCTGTTCCTTTCACACATTCATCATTTGTAACTATAGGTATCCTAAAAACTTGCCATCCAAAAGTGGCTTGAAACTTATCCATAGTAATGTTAACAGAATTAAAAACAATAAGCATCCATGGTAGACAAATATCTTTTCTCAAAGCTAGCTATATATCCCTTTTCCTCCAAAAACATACAACTTGTAAAAAAGTACAAAAAAACAACAACAAAAAAAAAGATGTCTTGCCAGGATTGTTATGCTGGAATTAATTTAATGGGCAAATAAGTTCCACCCAATGGCTCATTTTTGCTTCAGACCATTTTCTTCTCATTCATTGAAGGACATATTTTAGATAGCAAAAATCTGACAGATTAAGTGACATCTCCACTGTCAACATACATCAATGTCTTCCATGTCCAGCTACTTACAAAGACAGGAAGGAAGGAAGGTGCAGCATGGGCTGAGAAGATGATGCAATTGGGTATACTCATCTCTTTCTTTAAAAAAAAAAAATAATGACAAGTTTACCAAAGTTAAATCAAGGTTAGGTAAACTATTTAAACATCCCCATAACCCCTAAAGAAATAGAAGCAGTCATTAAAAGCCCATAAAAAGCCCAGGACCATATGGTTTTAGTGTAGAATCCTACCAGACTTTCAAAGAAGAGTTAATACCAATACTCCTCAAACTCCACAAAACAGAAACAGAAAGAACACTGGCAAACTTATTCTATGAGACCACAGTCACCCTGATACGCAAACTACATAAAGACTCAACAAAGAAAGAGAATATCAGACCGATTTCTCTGAAGAACATTGATTCAAAAATACTCAATTATATATTTGCAAACTTAATTCAGGAACATATCGAAGATATCATCCATCAAGATCAAGTAAGTTTCATCCCAGGGATGCAGAGATGGTTCAATATATGAAAATCCATCAATGTAATCCATCATATAAACAAACTGAAAGAAAAAAAAATCACATGACTATCTTATACTCGGAAAAAAGCCTTTGATAAAATTCAAAACCCCTTCATGTTAAAATTCTTAGAGAAATCATGGAAATAGCACATACCTAAACATAATCAAACCAATATACAGTAAGCCAATAGTCAAAATGAAACTAAATGGAGAGAAACATAAAGCATTTCCACTAAAATCAGGGACTGGACAAAGCTGTCCACTCTTTCCCTATCTATTCAATATAGTACTTGAAGTTCCAGCCAAAGCAGTAAGACAACTAAAGGAATCAAAGGGATGAAAATTGGAAAGTATTGCTATTTGAGGATGATAGAATACTATACATAAGAAACCTCAAATATTCTACCAGAGAATAAACAGCTAATAAACAACTTCAACAAAGTGGCTGGATACGAAATTAATTCAAAGAAATCAGTAGCCCTCCTTTATGCAAATAATAAATGGGCTGAGAAAGAAAACATTTCTCAGGAAAGAACCAGGAAACAACACCCTTTCCAATAGCCATGAATAATGTAAAATATCTTGGTGTAACTCTAACCAAGCACGTGAAAGATATGTATGACAAGAACTTGAAGTCTCTTAAGAAAAATATTGAAGACAATGTCAGAAAATGAAAAGATTTCCCCAACGATTGCCGTAGAAAGGTAACCTCACAGGAACTTGGAAGGGCCGTGAGTGGGGTTGAGGGAAGCAGCACCTCTCGCCCAGACCCGCCCGGATCTGCAGGGATCCGGGGCCTGAGAACCCGTGGACAGAAAAACTGTGAACTTTC
>JAPYYD010003274.1:0-14345 GCA_028551405.1 Uromys caudimaculatus
AAAAAAAAAAAGGGGAATGTCAAGGTGGGAATAGGGGCACGGGTGGGCGGGTGGGTGGGAGGTGGAATTCCCTCATAGAGGCGGGGAGGGGGGGATAGGGTGTTTCCAAAGAGGAGACCCAGAAAAGGGGAAACATTGGAAATGTAAATAAAGTATCAAAAATAAAATAAAAAAATAATAAAAATGAAAAAAAAAAAAAAAAAAGGTGCGTTTGTACCGTTCTACCTTCATCTCCGGATCATCTTCAGGTGCATACACATTCTGCAGGTAACTGTTTCCTGCTGGATCATTCATGACAAAGTGGGCCTTCAGCTTGCCTTCAATGATCTGGCCCAACTTCTGGCTAAACTCCTGCAGTTTCTCTGGTCAGAATTAGAGCTGTCGCCCAGTGTGAATGGGTTCTTGGTTACCAATTCTCCGATGTCTTTCAGCAGTCCTTCTAGAGTGGTGAACTTGCCCCCAAGTACAGCCATTCCCAGCTCAAACTCCAGCTCCGGGATTTCTACACTACAGGTCTCAGACTTGAGGAGGTCTCTGGTCATGTCTGAGGGGTCTGTGATGTGGAGAGTGATCCTGGTACCCAAAGGTTCTACAGCTCCTCCGGACTTCACCTCATTAGTCCGATGACCACAATTCTCACAGTTGGTGGCCATGATGATAACCTCTTTAAAGTGGGAGCTTTGGACAAGCTTCATGTTGGTCTGAGCTGGAGCGTTGCACTCTGGGCAGTTTGTGTTGAACTGGAGCACTTCGTTTCTAAGGTCTTCCTCTTCCACCTTCTCTTCTGGTGCTTCTGCTTGGAGCCCCAACATTTCAGCTTGCTGTAGGGTCCGGTCATAGTATGTGATCACCAAGGCATTATCTTTCTGGGGAGCATGTGGGTTTTCTACAAAGTTGTTTCCTGAGGGGTCATCAATGATCAGAGTGAAAGGGGAAGTCATTTGCTTGAGGTCCTTCAGTTTGCCAATGAACTCATCAATTCTTTCTGCTATGGCACCTTCCATTGCCCGTCGTGTGGGCTGGTCCTGTTCCAGGCCAGAGATTGCTCGGCTGATGAGTCCTTCAACAGTGGTCAGAGCTCCCTTTTGGCTGAAAGCTGGAATTTCAAGATCCAACTCGGGAATCCTTGTGGTGGCCGAGTCTGTCTTCACCACTTCTCTGTTCACGTCCTCTTGGTCCCTAACAGTCAAGGTGTAGCGCACTCCCTGGTCCTGGATCCTGCCTGTTGACTGGATCTCGGCGTTGTTCCAGCCACAGTGCTCGCAGGAAAAGGAGCTCACTATTATTTCTCTAAAGAAGGGTATCTTGGTGAGCAGAAGTCGCGTCGTGCCGTTCCGGTAACAGTTCATGCACAGTGACTCGATCTCAGTGGGCTGCTGCTCCTCATCCTCGGCACTGAGGGGCCGGAACAAAGGCCCGGTGGCTGGTGACCTAGCCGCGGCGGGCGAGGGCCCGACGGCAGTTCCCGGGGATCCGGGCTGCACAGCCCCACTGGCAGACATTACCCCCACGCGCTGCTCAGGTCATTTTCAACCACCATTTCTCCTTTTCTCTCATAAAAATCTTTTTCCAACAAGCACCCTTCTACTTTGATGTCTTTCTTATTCTTTTCTCAACATAATATTTTTATTATTTGGAAATTTCATACAATGTACCCTGAGCACACCTGTTTCCCATTCCTCCCAGGACTGCCTGCCTACCCTTTCACTGCCCCCCCCCCCCGGCAAGTAATACACCAAGAAACCAAATCCGTCTTGTGTTACACATATAATTATTGAAATATGGTCAAACTCCCAAGGGCCAGCACCTTAAAGAAAACTACATCCTCAAACCCCCTAGAAGACATCAATTGTGAAGACTTCAATTGCTATACTTCCACATCTTTATCACAATTTTCAAGGACTTTCATTGGGGAAGTGGATTGTCACAGAAGCCTAGGGTGTCCCTCATTGTCAGTTGAGTCTATAGTCATCGATACCACCACAAAAATTCTTCCTTGTCCATCGGCAGCATGGATCATGGGGTTCCACAAAGTTTCTAGCAAGACAGATCATGGACATCAACTTGGTTTCCTGTGGCAAGTAGGACCACAGACACTAACATGGCTTCCAGTGGCAGCATGGGCCACTGAATCTTTCAAGAAGATTTAACCCAGAAAACGACCCATTCTTCATTTTGGATATCTTGTTGTTTCTCAGAGTCAGTGTGATCATACAGTTGGATACTATGATAGGAGCAGGTCCTTTGTGCACCCCAGGCTGCTACATATCACCCTGTCCTTGGTGCCAGTCACCCTGCTGGTACCCTAAGCATGACCATATTTTACAGCCTGTGGGCATCATGTTTGAAGTCTCAGGTAACGTCTGACTATAACCCTGTATTCTCCTCCACACAGAAAGGCAAGTAGCATGAGTGGCAGCAGCAATGGGCAAGTCAGAACAGAGGACCCATGCCTCTAGGATGCCTTAAATCTAATTGAGAATTAATCAGTTACTCCCATGTAGTTGTGGCAATATTGCACCAGGCAATTTATTAATGAATTCTTGCTGGGCAATTCATTAGTGTACATTGTGAGATTTACAGCTACATGAGACTACTGGTGACTTTTCTCCACCAAGAAGCCCAGCATCTTCTGGCACTGAACATGCTTGCCAACCAATAGGGAGGACATATCCAGAATAGAGGCAGTTTGATTTCTCAGGACCAAGATACCCAAGAATGTGCGTCTTACGCAATATTGTCTTGCAACAGAGTTATGGCACAAAACCATGGGCAATGCCAATAGTCTGGAATGTTTTTGGATAGGGGAGGTCCTGAAGTATACCTGACAAACAGCTCATATGGAGGCACTTCACATCTGGTACTATAATCTTTGATTAATAATTTTTGGTCATGCAGGATGCCTCTGCTCATATTTCTTTTCATAATTATGTTTTAATAGACTTAAAAATAGGTTGCCATAGATCTTTCTCAAAAATTCTTAGTTTGCATTAATTATTTTCTGTATCCTTTTTTTTTCTGTGTGGCGTCTTCCTGATATCTGTTTAAATCTTTCAACCTCCAGTATTATCTTCAAAAGCTTTTGTACCACGTGTGTACCACTATACCCTCAATTAGGGCTTCTTTTTCCCCCTCCATGTCTCATGGTCTCTATATAGTTTTCTAGCCTTTATAATCAATCTTGATTTAGACACACAAGCCTAAAAAATAGGAAATTCAGATCCAATATAAGAGAGGACATGCAACATTTTTCCTTTAGGGCCTGGATTACCTCAGTTTATTCTATTTTATTTTATTTTATTTTATTTTATTTTATTTTATTTTATTTTATTTTATTTTATTTTTTGCAGTTTCGTCTATTTTGCTGCAAATTTATTTCAACTGAGTAAAATTCTGAGAAATATGTGAGCATTTTTATAATCCATTCACTAGTTTTTGGAAATCTGGGCTAATTCTGTTTCCTGAACACTTAAAATCCAGAAGTCAGGCAATGAACCTCTGTAGTAGGATATTGTCTCCATCACTGTTCTATTGCTAGGTCCAAGGAAACTCTTATAAAAGACAGTATTATTATATAATTAGTATTTATACTATTTAATTTTATAATATTATATGATTATATATTTATATAGTATTTAATTATATATTATATAATATCTTATAATTTCTATTTGTATTAATACATTTATATTTATATTATTTAATTGGGGGCTTGTTTATAATTTCAGAGGCTTAGTCCATTAGCATCACAGCAGGGAGCATGGAGGTAAGCAGAGTGCTGGAGAAGTAGCTGGAAGCTACATACTTTTCTGCAGGCAGAAAAAGAGTGAGACTGGGCCTTTTATGGTATGGGCTTTTGAAACCTCAAAGCCCACCACACTTCTTCCAACAAAGCCACACCTCCTAATCCTTCTAATCCTGTCAGAGTTCCATTCCAAGCTAACTAAGCATTCAAATATATGAAGCTATGGAGGTCTTTCTTACTCAGACTATCACAGATACAGAGTCCTTTAAGTATATGCCAAGGAATAGTAGAGCTAGCTCATAGAATTTGTTTTGGGCTTTTAGAGGAACACTCACGCTGACTTCCATATTTGCTACACCAGTTTAAACTCTCACAAATAGTGAATGAGCACAGCCTTTCCTCCAAATCCTCACCAGCATTTGTGTAGTGTGTGTGTGTGTGTGTGTGTGTGTGTGTGTGTGTGTAAAATAATCACTCTGTGGCAAGATGGAAACTCCAAATAGTTTTAACTTCTTTTTTCCCGAGTGGCTAATGATTAATGCTTTTTTTGAAATATTTGCCATTGGTGGATATTATTTTTAAAAGGCACTCCTCCTAGAATTAACATTAGTGACATTAACAGTAAAAAGATTAAAATAATAAAACAATTTTTCTAACAAACATACACCACAATTTAAATTTCTGCTTATAAAAATTCATCATCAACTAAATAGAGTGATATCCAAAATAGGGGGTAGCTTTCATAACACATGTATCTGACAAATGCCTTACATCAGTAAAATTATAGATTAATGTACATTTTTACCATTTTAAATATTTTATCATTATTTATCTTCAAGCAGATCAAAATTCTAGTTTTTAAAATGGAAGGAAATGGAGCATAAATTTCAGGACAGTACACATAAAAATGACCAGTAAGTATATGAAAATATTTAACATTATTAAGTATTAGATGTATCCAAATAACACCACCCCAAATCATTATTTTTCCATTATCATAACTAAAATCTATTAACCATTAAAATCCCCACTCTTGAGTGTGGCAATCCAAAGTGACACAATGAGAAACTGAGGCTGTACAGCACTGGCTTAGCACGTGAAGGTCCTGGGTTTGATTTCCAGAACTGCAAATTACAGGACAACCACTAAGAAAAACTGCATAGCATTGACTTTGCAAATTTTTTAGTGTACTTAGCTTGTGAGTTAGCATTTAATACACAAGCATTTATTAAACTATAATCTTTAGACACAAATATCCATTGTGATTTTACCCAAGGTAACTCCAAAGTGAAAGACAGATTTTAAAAATAAAAGAATGTGTAGTATAAAACTCTATTTTCAGTTTTAGAATCAATAAATATGATTTGCAGTGAAAAAAATCAAATCAATGTTACATCAGATGAAGGAGGAGATAGGGAAGGAACTTGGTTCTATTGAATGTTCCTTCTGAAGAAAATATAGAAGAAAAAGGAGAATAGGAAAAAAAGTTTCTTGGTGGACAGAAATAGTCCAGTTTGATAGCGGTGTTATTTCTAAGATATATAAGTTGAATATTTTGTACGTCTAGATTGTGTGGATTGTACTGTTCACACATTAGGTTTTTAAAATTACTTAGATAAATCTATTTCTTCTCTTCCTTATATAAGAACTTTAAAAAGAAATAATGCATCTGTTTGCTTCCTCTAGAAAGAAGACTCTAAAAATTCAGTGGATGTGGTATGTGGAATTAAGAATACCTCTGAGTTCTGTCCGTAGAAGAGAGAAGGGGATTTCAGGATTGAACAAGCAGCACCAGCTGATCCTACATGAACATTCTTAAATTGAATTTTCCTTCAAAGTGATTTGTATTAACTCTAGGATTTGTACGTGTCTGCTCCCAACAGTCATGCATTGGCAATGTGCTTTTAGGAGTGAAACTGAGAGAGCTGACTGACACAAAGCCATTTTCTAGACATGCCATACTTGATGTCAAATGAGATCATTCTAATCACGTTGGATAAATATTCCCTTAAGGAGGCATTTGGAGCACAAATAAACATATCTCATATCTACCTCAGGATTACCATTCTAGCAAATAATAATTCAGGATATCTAACTAAATTTGAAGTTCATATACATTAGAAACAAATTTTGCTACAAAGTCGCATAGAAAACATACTAAAATACTGTATCTTAAACTCAATTTTCTATCTTGTGCTTTTTTTGTCTTGTACAAACATGACAAGTCCTCATGTTCTCAGATCAATTTATACATGCATGGTAGCATCTCCTCCGGCATTTTAAAGGAGAGTTTCTTCCTGAGGAAAACATACATATGACAGGTAATGGGAATAATTGAAGAATTTACCACTGAAGCATGTCTTAGAACTACATTTATTACTAACAATTCATTCTGGATTTTTCCTTAGTTTTATGTAGAACCTTTACTAGTCTGACTGATTTGTATGATAGCTACATCTAAGACCTAAGCCTGACCATGGGAGGTCTGAACTTTTAGTTACTGAGTCATTCTCAGGGTGAGACGCTAAATCTATCCATGTACTATGGTGACACACAGATGGTCACAATATACCCATAACTAGGTTGCAAGAATGCCTAGTGCATTTCCATGCTTTTCTCTATCTCCATGGGGTAACAGCAGTCCTAACTCTTCACAGTAATTGCATTCAATAACCCCATGACGGTGGTAGATCATTTTCTTGTGTTGATTGCTGAACATAAAAATTGTGTCACGACAAGTAAAACCCTTAAAGTATAGTGTTTTCATGCTTTGTTCTTTGTTGAGTGTATTCCCTTCTTAGGGGCCAGGAATCATGAAAAGGCCAGAGATACAGGAATGAGCATTCAAATGTTTTAAATGGCTTGTGCTGGCTAGTCTTATGTCAACTTGACACACAAACTATGGTTATCTGAAAATGACACACAAACTATGGTTATCTGAAAAGAAAAGAGGAAAATTCAACTGAGAAAGTGTCTGCATAAGACCCAGACATTTTCTTAATTAGTGATTGATGGGGGAGGGCCCAGCCACTGTGGGTAATGCCATCCCAGGGCTGGTAATCCTGGGTTCTATAAGAAAGCAGGCTGAGCAAGCCATGGAAACCAAGGCAGTAAGCAACACCCCATCTATGGCCTCTGCATCAGCTCCTGCCTCTAGTTTTGAGCCCTGTTCGAATTTCAGTCCTGACTCCCTCCTATTAATGACTACGATCTGAAAGTGTAAGCCAAATAAACCCTTTCCTCTACAACATGTCTTTGGGTCATGGTGCTTCATTACAGCAGCAATAGAACCCTTATCTAAGACATGGGTCATGAGCAATCCCATAGAAATAACTAATTAATAGTATGCTTTCCTACAAGATGGTATCACACAAAATCTCTTCTGTGATACAGCTCCAGGTGTATATTCCATTGCAATTCTATTCCAAATCAATGAACAATTATTTGTAAAGTATTTCATAGACAAAATATGAATATGTCCTATTTTGAACAAAGTGGAATTTTCTATCAGAAGTCAAATAGTCTGTAAGGCTTCTAACAGTGCTATTGGGTAAGCTTTACAAATTATCAGATGATAAAAGATGATTTGTATTCGGAAGTTATCAATTCCTCCAAGAAAAATCACAATTCCTTGGTTCAAGAAAAAATTAAAAACTTAGTATGGAATGGTATTGCATTGGACACAAAAGCTGGTCCCTGCTAATGGGCTTTGGATATTGAGAAGCTGCATTAATTAAATCATCTCCAGTGAATGGAACTTCAAATTGTTGAGCCAAAAAACCACCTCAATATTGCCAGGGTGTTTTCCTTCAAGTGCTAATGGTAGGGTGCAGTGGGTGTCTAGCAGCACACATTACTCACAACAGCTGGCTAGATCCTTTTGCCTGGTTGACTTTGTTTACTTAGTATTTCATCCATGATATATGTTCTGTTATAGGGAAAACATGATGTAAAATGTTACATTTTTTTGCTGTGTTTGTTTTTTTTTTATAGATGATCAATGCCTCTCTCTCTCTCTCTCTCTTCCCCGTCTTATCTCCAGTCTTATCTTTCTTCGGGACATGACTAAGGGTTTGCAGCATTTTCAAGCTTTGAATCTGTAGATATTTTTATATTGTGGACATGTGTATATAGTGTAAATTAATTGAGATTATTTTTCATTGGTGCTACTAACTTCTAATACCAGTCCCAAATGTGTTTATTTTGCAACCATTTATTTTTTTATTCATTCTCATAACCAAGTCCACACATATATAAATAATGTTCTGAATTATTTCTACTCTATCAGCTTCTTATAAAGTATTCTCCAAATAGACATAGATGTGAGTTTAGGAAGATAATTAGATAATAGTGTGTTTTTGGTATTTGTTTATGTAGATTCTTGGTAACATCTCTTTCTGCCTATGGCAATCTGGCTAGGTAAATTACAACGTGTGATATTTGGGTATTGATATTTCCTATACTTATGAATTAATCAACCTTGTATGTCTCATTATGGTTTGTTCTAGATGAATGATCACTTTAAGTCTCATAGACATTCTCCTCTTATCAGAGCTTAAACATAGGTCCACAATTAGCTCTCAAGGCAATATAATTAACTGTAGATGGCGAGACACTATTTCAGAATTATGAAGGCCTGCGCTGTGGCTCTCTGAGGACTCCAATAGATCTGACAAGACATTTTCCCCAATACTCACACCTTCAGACTTAGCTCCTAACTGTTGTGCGCTTTTGCTATTGTACTTTTCCAAGTTTGTTTCTCTTATTTAGGTTTTGGTTTGTTTTTCTTGTTGGGTTTTTGTTGTTCTTGTTGTTGTTTGTTTTGTTTTGTTTTGTTTTTTAATTAACTAAAAGCACAAGCAGCTGGGGGCACCTGTGAGAGATTTTTCCCAATTGGATCCCTTGAGGTGGGAAGATCCGCTCTAAATCTGAAATCATTTGAGGTGGGAAGACCAACCTTAAATCTTGATCATTTGAGGTCAGAAGACTCACCCTAAATACAGGCCATGCTTCCTGTATTACCATGGAAGAAAAAAAGCTTCGTTTTTTGCCTGCCTGCCCTCTTTCTCACTGGCGAGCTCATATATCCTTCTACTGAGGCATACCTTCTCTAGTATGAATTCCTTGGGATACAGGAAATGGTTATTGCTGGCCTAGCTGGACAACAGTCTTTAAGCCACTCTAATAAATCTTGCCCTTTCATAGATGTAGATTCACTCTAGAGGAAAACCCTAACTAATATAATAGGATATTGAAATTACCTTCAGAAATAAAATAATTCAAATTAATCTGCAATTTTTGTCTGCTTCTTTGTTGTTCTTACTTCACAGTGCAGCTGTGGAGAATCTCCAGTGTGTGTAGGTCTAGGGTTCCACATTTCTTTCCATGTTTCTGGAAAGCTGTCCAAACTCCACTGAACATCTCCCCTGTTCCATGTGTAGTATATTCTCAATAAACGTTTATTAAATAAATGGATGTATGAAGGGCTGAAAAACAGATCCATTAGTACCGTTAATAATAACTATACTTTATAAGTATATAGAATGATACACATTTAGTATGAAAGCCTCTTTAAATGAGAAATGCAAACACACATATCACTAAGAGATCTTAATTATGATATAATATAAATCATAATCACTGTCATACATATAAAATGAGTATATTAATAAACTATAGAGTTATATTAGAGATAGAAATATGACATTTAATATGACATATATTTATCTCAGAATAGGAAATGATGGAGGAAAAACTTTAAAGTGTATCTCATGAGATTAACATAACACCTTTTATATCATCATCATTAAATTTAGTAATGAAATATAAGAACCACAGCATCTGTATCATATGCAAGTATAAACTGATCAAACTAATAAAGGCTTTAATATTCTACAATACACTATTCTGAGATAAATTTTGGTTTCCTACATGGTGTCTGTTTATGAACTTTGTATATTCTGAATCTGGTGAAATATAAATAATAAATAATTTTTATCATGTCACAGGTCTACAAAGCAGTGAAGCTAATGCTTTGAAATAGTTTCACATTTTTCTCATTATAATGGCTGGAAATCAAGTCAGCTGTCACATTTTTCCTTTAAATTAGGTATGGTTGACAGATACCTGCAGTTACTGATGGAACCCCATCACAGCATATTTGACAGAATATTAAGTGACCTAAAATATACGCAAATGAAATTGAATCACTTCTCCTCTTGGCACTTCAATTTCTTAAAGAAATGTACACACTAGATTAACAACTCCCAGAGGTCCACATATAAGTCTGATACTGATACATTTTTAAAACATTCAACTGGAAAACTGATTAAAGATTGAGACTCAAAGATGAACTCCAGACACTCAATCAGAGTCTCAAAGCCAGTGTTTTAGGGGGTATCCTGGTCAATTCTGTTCCAAAATCAAGTTTGGACTCACTTGGATGCATAGGATGTAGGCCTCTCTCAGAGGTCTCTAGTTCTAGGAGCTTCTGGATCTAAGTCTTTGATGGAGGGTAGTTGGTTCAAGTCAGTTTTCACTTTTTATGCAAGCCAAGAAACTTAGTTTTTCTCTACATATACAATATACTGTGACTAAGTTCAATTGTGTTAGAAAATATTGAGGTCATAGGAACAATGAGTTTAAAAGAAGTTTAAAAGAAGGCTGAAAGGAAGATTAAATCTGGTGTGCTTTCTCTACCCCCTCCCTCTCTTTTCTCCATTCTCCCCTCTTAAATACCAATATGGACAGTCATAATTAAGATACACTTGGGCTGATAATCATTCCAAAGTCCAAGCCTGCTCTCCTCCCCCTTTCTCTTCTCTTGTTGTTCTCCTCCATCCACCTTTTTCACGCCCTTACAAATCATTAGTAGCATGAACACAACATTCCAGTTACTTAATCAGATTTCTCAATAAATATTTGCCGACTTTATATAATTAGGCAGAAGAAAAAATCTCATGTTGAGCATAAACATAATTCATCCTGAGCATAAGACCTGTTGTCTTGTAACTTATGCCAATAAAATGAAATCTGTTGATATCGCCAGACCTTCCAAAGCTCCACTGGCTTCTAGTGGGCAGAGTTCCTCTTTAAATTATCTTTGGAACATTTCCTTCCATTGAATTGAGGGAAATCAAAAAGACTAGATGCAAAGATGAATTCCGATCCCAGATACCCTCTTGCTTATTAGAAATTAGGTAACAGTGAATAATCTCCTTCTCTAAGACTCCTCCGCTATCAGATGAGTACTATAGCTTTTCTCCATCACTAAATGTCTATGGTCCTGAAATACAGCAATACATCCAGCTATATCCCCATATTTATTAGAAGTTAGGTAAGGATGAATAATTTACTCCACTAAGATTCCTCATCAGAAAGATGAGGACTGTAGCTATATTCCATCGCTGAATGTCTATGGCCATTAAATACATAATACATTGTAAATATTCATAATAATACCTCTCACAGAAGAGGTATTCTATACTAATTTTATACTCTATTCACTAACTTTATGAGGATAAAGTAAGTTTGTACATGAAAACTCATTTAAACTATAGAAACTGTGATTCATTTGGCTAGAAAACTACTTTTATTCAGATTTTCTTCTATGACAATATTATTAACAATATTTATAAATTCAAGATATCTCCATTTGATCTATTAAATATGAGACATGGTAATGTTACTCATTGTTATTTGTAATATAACAAAATATTCTTATTATTTTGGAAAATTATAAAGTAGAAGAAGGAAGATGATATCACTACGATAGTCAAAATGCCAAGTGGTAGAAAGGAGACATGTTCTTATGACCAGCATAGTTGCTATTCCTGCCTGATTTTAGCCTAGAGAATTAGGAATGGCCTCGGATTAAGACTCTGGACCTGTATTTCATCACTGGATGCTCAAACTTTGCCCACTTATTGTCTTTGTTAAGATTATTATTGCTGGCATAAAACACCATGACCAAATCCACATATATATATGTGTATGTGCAGAGTCCAGGAGGGTTGTGGAAGGGGTGGTGTAACACAGTTCCTATCCCTGGAGCAGAGCCTGAAGGGCATGGGCCTCCACGAGTATTGACAGTTGCTAGGTGTCAGGCTTATTTGTATGTTTTATGTTATGTTCCTCCTTCAGGAAAATGTTCTCTCTGCCAAGGTTAATGACTCTATGATAATCAGAGAGAGCACAAGTCCAGGAGACAAGATACTTAGCAAAATGGTAAATGCTGTGACCTTTTTTTTTTTTTTAATATGCCTCACAGAAATTTAATACATGCACAAAAATTTTAAGAGTGAAATTATATAAAAAATACAAAAACAAAACAGAAATGCATACAAGGAAATACTTTATAGACCAAGGAAATCACACAAAACAGTCAAACTTATAAGCTCGTTAAGACAGCAATTCAATGCTATTTTATGAGTGCCTAATACAAAAATATTAACAGCTGGCATTGATTAGATTGTGATCAAATTAGAATACTGTATCAGTGACAGTGTAAATAAACACAACTGTTTTGACCAACAGTTTATAACAACGTGGACAACAAAACATTGTGTAGGACCATTATCTGTGATCTATACTATCGGTCAGTCAGTATTTACAGCCTACTGTCTCTTCCTTCTAGATGAAATAATTTCCAAAATGTTCCAGGGTACAACTTACTTAAGGTCTATATAACATCACAGATATATATGGCAAATGAAGTTTGAGAAATGTCCAACTCAGGGCCTATATGATGCAACAAAGAAAGTAGAACACCAAGGAACTAAGGGTTAAGTTTCAGGAAGAAACATGGGGCCAAAATTTGTAAAATCAAATTAGATCACATTAGAACTCTGAGGCCTATGAGCATGAGGCGCTGATGTGGAAATGTACGTAGAGACAGTAAGAGCTATGTTCATAGCAGCCATATTTATAATAGCCAGAAGCTGGAAACAACCCAGATGTCCCTCATCAGAAGAATGGATACAGAAAATGTGGTACATTTACACAATGGAGTACTACTCAGCTATTAAAAACAATGACTTCATGAAATTTGCAGGCAAATGGATGGAACTTGAAAATATCATCCTGAGTGAGGTAACTCAGTCATAAAAAATGAACATGGTATGTACTCACTGATAAGTTGATATTAGCCTAAAAGATCGGAATACCCAAGTTTTTTTACTTTACAGTAACCGCTGGACTGAGAGTGAGGTCCAGATGGAAGAGTTGGAGAAGGGAATGAAGGAGCTGAGGGAGTCTGCAGCCCCATGGAGGGAGCAACAATGTCAACTGGTCTGAAACTCCCCCCCCCCCCCCGTCGTCCTGGAGGCTGGACCACCAACCAAAGAATACATATCGAGGGACCCATGGCTTGGACCTTATATGTGGCAGAGGAGGGCCTTGTTGGCCATCAGGGGGAGGAGAGGCCCTTGGGCCTGAGGGTGTTCGAGGCCCCAGTAAAGGGGAATGTCAAGGTGGGAACACAGGAGTGGGTGGGTGGGTGGGAGGGGGAATACCCTCATAGAGGCGTGGGGAGCGGGAGGGGATAGGGGGTTTCCAAAGAGGAGATCTGGAAAGGGGGAAACATTGGAAATATAAATAAAGCATCAAAAAAAAAAAAAAAAAAGCCTAATGATGATTTCCTAAAAGTATGGATTAACAGAAGCATTGGATTAATGTGTCCCGAGATTCTTAGGAGTACTAAAGACTACATATACTGTGCTGCTCTGTTCTGAATGGAAGCTGAAGTCTTACCCCACACAACAGGATCAGATCTGATCCTGTACAAAAGGAATTCTAAGAAGTACATGATACGAAGAGATAGCTAAACAATAATCCATGAAAATGACAAGAACAACAACACGGACAGAAGAATCCTCTTGGGGCCTCTGCTTGTCAATCCGATCCGAGCATCACAACTGTCCGTGCAACTGGTAAATTACTAAACCCCCTTTTTTCTTTTTTCCTGTGGAAGGGTCTCAGCAGTCAGACTAGCCTCAAACCCACTCTGTACCCTAGGCTTTGGACTCCTCATCCACCTGCCGGCACCTCACAAGTGATGGAATTACAGACAACACCTACCGTGTCTGGCTAAGAAACTTTTATTATGTATTTAGGGGTACAAAAATCTCTTTGACT
Source organism: Uromys caudimaculatus (assembly GCA_028551405.1). Lineage (NCBI taxonomy): Eukaryota > Metazoa > Chordata > Mammalia > Rodentia > Muridae > Uromys > Uromys caudimaculatus. The sequence continues at coordinate 13,880 of JAPYYD010003274.1, forward strand.
GCACCCCATATTCATCAGGTTATGTCAGATGTATTTTGTTCAGCTCTAGGGATCAAAACTTGAGATTAAAGCTAAATCACGCATTCAAGTATCATAAGGAATTAAAGAGCATACCACAAGGAACTGACTAAAGAAGCAAAGCTAGACTTGCAGGCGGAAACCTCTGCCTGCGCCACCAGGAGTCGGTAGCCAACAAGCACCAGAGAGGGGTGCCCTCCAAGGAGCCTGGAAAGGCCGTGAGTGGGGTTGAGGGGAGCAGCACCTCTTGCCCAGACCCGCCCGGATCTGCCGGGATCCGGGGCCTGAGAACCCAGGGACAGAAAAACTGTGAACTTTCCGATTTACACTGGTGCCTGGGGACCTCAGCCTGGGCCACAAGGCTCCACGTGAACAGGGAATCCCAGAAGTGCTGACACACCTTTGAGCACAGGCAAAACCACCACTTCTGGATCAAGAGAGACCTTTA